>BDUI01000151.1:142966-156499 GCA_002335545.1 Apodemus speciosus
TCTGCCTCCACTACACCATTAACTCCCATCCTCTTCCCTGAATAAACTCTATTCTATACCATGTCTGTGAGTGTGTAGTCCCTCAGGGGGAAGAGGTGCCTGGGCCTGGGCCCGCCTAGGCATCCCCCTTCCCCCACGCCGCCATACCACACTCTCTAATCCCCTTCTTCTCTCCCCATTTATAACCCATCATATGGTGCCGAAACCCGGAAACAACATTAAACCATCAATGATAATGTTGGAAGCTTAACCTAGCCTGGCACAGGTGAGAAACATTAAACCTTTAGACATTGTTTTGACAGCCATCTACAAAGCTCACAGGGAATCACGAGGTCAAGTCGCCGAAAAAAAAAAGTGGATGGATAGATAGATAGATAGATAGATAGATAGATAGATAGATAGATAGATAGATAGATAGATAGATAAAGAGACTAGATGGGGCAGAGGGCGAGAATGTTTTGTTTTGTTTTGTTTTCCGAGACAGGGTTTCTGTGTAGTCCTGGCTGTCCTGGGACTTACTCTGTAGACCAGGCTGTCCTCAAACTCAGAAATTCACCTGCCTCTGCCTCCTGAGTGCTGGGATTAAAAGCGTGCGCCACCACCTCCCCGGCTCGAGAATGTTTTAAGTGCACGATTTTGTTTGGGGCCACATGCATAGCTGTCCTGTGCCCATGAGGCACTGGATTATGCGCGCCTGAAATGCAAGTGGATAAAGATTTCACGGCGGGACGTGAGGAAGGGGTTGTCAGAGTTGACTCCATGTCTTCTGAAGGGACGATCGGACCGGAAGAAGCCAAGGTAGCGACAAGCAAGTCTTTCCCGCGCTTGGTTGTACTAGCAGACAGACTCTGGCTTCAGGAATACAAACACCCGGMGCCCGCGAGGGGCGGGGCCGAGCTAAAGCCCGCGGAAAACTCCGCTTCCCGGCGAGCCCCGCGGCGCGCCCCACGAGCCTCGGGCGAAGCCTGCGTGCGCCAGCGCAGTAGCGGGCCGCGCTGACGGGGGCGGCGAGGCGGTCGCTTCGAGCGAGTTACTTCGCTCCCTGAAGAGAGTGAGGGCGGTTGGGCGCCGGCGGTCACTCGGGCGTTCACTGGTAAGCGCGGCGGCGGCGGCGGGAAGTGGGGGCGACGGGGCCGAGCCAGGCGGGCAGCTCCTGGGGGCTGTCGGCCTCCGCCCGTGGCGTCGGTGGAAGCCCTCTGCCGCCCGGCAGCCGCCGTCGGTCCGTCTTGCCGGGGAGGGTGGACACTGGTTGGGTACGCCGGGCAGGTGGAGCCGGGCCGCGGCGGCTCTCAGCTGTCGGGGGTGACGAGAGCTAAGCATCCTCCCAGATTGGAGGTTCACCACCCAGGCGGCTGCCCGGCCCGGGACACGCGTGTTCGTTGAGCGAATAAACGACGGTTCCCGTCGACCTCTAACCGCGGGTTTGGATTTTTTTGATGTTTGGTCGGTCGACCCCGGCAGTACTAGAATTCACAATTTTGTTCATGCGGTGACAGCCGAGATAGTGCTGCAGATGTAACAATGAATATATGTTTATTTTTTTAAACTGCAAGTCAGGTGGCCGTAGCGTTTTGGGAGCTTAGTGGAAGCTGCGACCATAAAATACTACCTTGTGAGTATAAGTAACCCCTCCCCCACCAAACTCTTGATTGTCCAGGACGTTTGAACCGGTACGGAATCAGCTATATTTATTTCGTGTCATCACTCGTCACCGTGCATTGGTGCAATGTTCTCCCACTGCTGTGAAAGACATTGAGGCTGAGCCAGGCTTCAGACCTCCCTTATCTGAAGGGGGAGCGAAGCCAGAGATATCAGTTGCTTTGAACTTTTACCATATGGGACATTTTCGGTGTGACTGAAGCAGTCTAGAACAAGTACATAATGACGTCTGGAGGAGAGCCAGGTTTTCCTTAAAATCTCRGGTTAATCTGGAAGAGCTTCCCAGGTTGATAATAACTTAAAAACATGTGTCTAACTGTACTGTTTTCTGAAATCCCATTAAAATTACAGGAAAGTGTTCTTTATGGGTGTTTTGTTTTGTTTTTGTTTTGCTTTTGAGACAGGGTCTTGCCCAGGCTGGCCTCAAACTTGCAGCGTCTCCTTTCTTTCCAATCGTGAGATTAWAGCCATGCCCCACCCAACCGGGCTTTTGGGGGCGGAGGAGCAAAGTCGCTAGGAAAGAGACCTTGGAAATAGTAACAGTTGAATAATGAACACTAAAAAGCGGTGGCTAAACCGGCAGGGGAACAATAAAACTAGTCTGAATAAATTCAGAGCACAGAAAAACTGGCAGTACTTGATCTGTTTGGAACTGGAAGGGGAAGTGCATTGATGTGGGTAGAGGTGGAAGACTAATATGTTAGTTTAAGTCTTTTTAAGGAGCAGCAGGGTATTTCTCTTATTAGTTTCCCATTTCACTCTCTTGAGTGATTGTGTTTCCCACGGGTTAAAAGATTAGAAAGAGCACAGAGGAGAAAGGAAAAAAAATTTAGAAAGAGGCTTATTTTGGCAAAGGATTTTTTTTTTAAAAACTGGAGGAGCCACAGCAGTTAATTGTAAGAACACACATATGAAAATAAAGAGCCCTGAAGCCATAATTCCTTCATCCACTTCTATTTGAACTTCCTAAACTTTAATAACTAGAGTAATAACCTCCATGCTCCACGGGGTGGGGGTGGGATGAGCAGGCCACGAGGAAACATACATACATACACAAGTTAGCCAGTGGTTGCTTCTGGCAGGGAGTAAGGAATTTAATACTAAAGGAAGTGTGACAAGACCTCGCTATTTACATTTTTGTTTTAGAATTTTGTACCGGGACCTGGAGAAATGCTTTAGCTGAGAAAGAATCTGTTATAAAAGCTGAGAATCTTGCCTCTGGATCTGAAGCATCCATTTAAAAGCCAAGCCTAGACTGGGGGAGCCCAGATAGGCAGATACCTAAGACTTACTGGCTGGCCAGCCAACTTACTCAAATTGTTAAGCTCCAAGATCAGTGAGAGACCCTGTTTTAATAAACAAGAATGATAGAGGGAGATACCTAATGTTCATTTCTGTCCTCCACATGCAGGCACACACACACATGTGCACTTGCACAAAGAATAATAAATGTATGTGTTGTCTATTTTTAAATGAAAATTAGTTTTTAAAATTACAGATTATTTGATGCAGCATTTCCTTTCCCATGAATTGTTCTTACAAATGTACCTACACACCTGTAAGTATATATAATAAAAAGAGTCACAAGAAGCAAGTAATACTGGTTGCCTTAAGAGGGGTTCTGAATGCAAGGCAAAAGTAAAATGAGAAAATATATTCTTGGTATCTTTTGAGCCTTGAACCATGTTATTACCTACTGAATAAACAAATGCCAATGAAAACATATGGATGATAATGGAAATTCTCGTGCCAGTGATAATGCTGAAAAATGAAAGCTCTCACAATAAAAAGGGATCAAAAAAATTATAGTGGCTTTTATTGCTTATTGTTCTTTAGATCAGTTGTGACTTAGACTGGGTTCCAGGCTTTAATTTGGCTTTAAATTTTCTCAAACTGTCTTTATTATGGGATTCTGGCTGAAAATGAAAAAAATTCTTGGGATAGATTTTCTCTGTGGATTCGGGGTGAAAATCAGTTCAAAATTTCTAGGACTCTGCCATAGCTTAACTCAGAAGTAGCACTTTGAAATGTTTCAGTAGCCAAACCCAGAGTCAATAGGACCACATGACAAGGACTTGCGTTATATGAAAGAGAGAAAATGAAATGATGAAAATGGTTTAATAGCTTGAGGAAATTAAATTAAAAATTGTTGAGATTGTATCAAAAAAGGAGTGGTGAAGAAAATTAATTAGTAGATATATAGAAATTAAGTTGGGGTGGTTGAGAATGAAGATTCTTATAAATATATTTCAAAAATATTCCTGTAAAGGGTACAGCATCTTGTTTTGGAATGAACTACTTTAAGGCCTCTGTGTCAAAGTATCAAATTTGCTTTATCTTATATAATATCTGCCAGCTCCTATAATTAGTTTTGAGTGCTCATAAAAATCTTGAAAGTAATATGATTGAGTAATAAATATGTACAGAGATACTAGTGTGTAAAGAGTTAGTTTCTCCTTGTGTTTATTTCAGCTTTTGAACATGCTCATTCATAGTTTTGGGGTCATATCCTTGTCTGACAACTCACCTTTTACAACAGAATCTTCTTTTCAGGGAGATGCCCTTTGCTTCTCAGATGTAATGCACCTTATGTTTATTTTTCAACAGTGAAAATGAGTCATACAGAGGTAAGATATTTTCATATATTCAGTATCTTCTGGTTTACTTTTGGGAGGTAGGAGAATGGGTTAATCGTCATTTCTGTATAATAGCCTTGTTTTCAGTTTGCAAAGTAGAGGCAGTACAGAATTAGAATTGCAGAGTAAAGATTCCAGAACAAGAACCTGACTTTTGATTCTTAGCTAATAACTATGTAACCTTGAGCAAATTACTTAATCTGCTATGCCTTATCTGTAAAGTAGGAATAATAGTAATTGCCTCATAGGAATGCTTACATAAGTTAATACATTAGCACTTAAAGCACATGACAGTAAATATTTCTTAAATACTATAAATATGACTTGTTTAGAGGCCATGCATTCAGTTATAAGTCCTACAAAACAAATATGTATATTTATTCAGGTGTTTAAATAGTCAAAGAAATAATTTGATACTCTTATTCTCTCAAATTTTAGGTTAAATTAAAAATACCTTTTGGAAATAAATTACTGGATGCAGTTTGTTTGGTACCTAACAAGAACATAGCATATGGAATAATTCTTACACATGGAGCATCAGGAGATATGAATCTTCCTCATTTGATGTCACTGGCATCCCATCTTGCATCTCACGGGTTTTTTTGCCTGAGATTTACTTGCAAAGGCCTTAATATTGTACATAGAATTAAGGCATATAAAGCAGTTTTGGTAAGAAAAATACATTTACCTATAATCAGGTTCTGATTAAAATTCTTCATAAATTTAAGATATTTTGTTCTCTTATTTAACTATTAGATAAAAATACCTTAATGAGTATCCTTGGAAACTTGGCAGTACATGAAGGTTATTTAATGTTCATATTTCTCTTTTTTTTTTTTTGGTCATCAGTTTGTTTTCATGGAGATCAATATTGACATCGTAAGTGTTCTTTCACGCTGCTGCCCAAGAAACTCACTAAAATAATGTGACTTTACACTATAGTTGTGGCAGTCTAGAGGGATAAACGTACTGTAATATGAATACTACGAATATACCACCTTTATATGTTGTTCATAAGCATGACTTAGAAGTCCTGAGAAAAGACAACGCTGAATTTCCTTTAAATTATTTATATTAGATGCTATTTTCATCAAATTTGAATTTTCCAGCTTTAAAAAGATAATTTATCCTTTATCAGGTTTACTGTTTCTCTCTTTAGTTGGTGGCATGAACCTGGGAGAGTGGGACGTAAAAATGAGTCTGACTAAAGGTTTATGCAATAGCCCACTTTAGCCTGTGTACTCTTAAGTTTATACTCTTAAGAGTTAAGAAGCATCACATGAGTAAGATATTCAGTAACAAAGACAACCCTCATGTGGCAAAAATCTGTTTTTCATAAAGGTATATGAATAACTAACGAAAGCTGAAATAATCATACTTGTATCCACCACACCTGGGAGTAATGCGTAAAAACACATTCCAACCGTCTTTTGAAGAAACACAGGTCACAAGACTCTTTACCTTGTTTTCTTGGAGTTTTCTTACACCCACTCAGAATTGTCACATGACTCCATCCTTGGAATGTGTTCTGACATTTCCTCCTGTCTTGTTTTTTAATAGCAGGACCGCCAGAGTGGTTTTGATTTGAAGTGTTTTAGATTAAATCTAATGTCATTTAATTAGTGATATCCTATATGTAAGCAAATTTAATATTAAAAGAGTGAAAGCACTGTGTGTAATACTCTGCCACCAAGAAAAGAGATCCAAACTATGTATGGTACTGTTAATTAAATTATGTTGATTAGAAAATTCTAGAGAATCGTTTGAAAAAGAGACCCATATGATTAATTGATGTCATTAATTGAACAAGAACAGTAAGGTAAGCAGTTAGTATCTTATGGCCTTTATTGTGTAAATAAATCCATTCCAAAGGTTTATCCTCTGTGCTATAATTCCTATAGAAGACAATTTAGTAAGGAAAGTAAGTTAAAGGCAGCAAAAGGTACACTTAATACACAAATGTTTTTTTTAGACTGGATTCAAATAGTTCTTCCTTTGTTGCCACTCAGAATAATGTGAAAGGACTGTCCAACAGTATCTTTTGGTCTAGAATTTTAAATAGATCGGTTAGTACATAATTAGGAAAACATTTTAATTTTGCAGAAATTGYACTGGAAATACCAAGCACAGCTCATGAGGACAGAGAGCAATGGGTGCACATACTTTTCCCAGCTGTGCTTGCTTAGGTTGTAAAGTTTTCAGGCAATGGAGGATATGTATCTAAAGGAAGCTCCAGTAAGGGAGCTGAGGGAACCCTCACTGGCCTAGTTTGTGACATCTTATAATTTTCAAATTTGTCTCCACAAGGAAAACCTCCTTTTCTCCTCTTTTATCAATTTTAAGGTTTAGTCATCCAGTTTATATTCATTCAAGGTATCAGCCTTCTCTTTTGTAATTATTAACATCCTCCTTATCACCCTTAAGTATTTTAGTTTTAGGTATTTATCATTACAATTTGAATCAATGCCCAAGTGACCCAAAATTGAACAAGGATTTTTTTTCACCTTCTTTATATGTTTTCTCAATATTCTTTTAGACTCTCCCATATTTCATCTAAAGTTCCTTCTTCTGGAAAGCAGGGATTATGATCATAAACAACTTGTAAGCAATCTAGTAATTGTGATTTTGATACTAGGGCTCCTCCTTTAAAAAATTAAGCACAGACTCAGGCAAAGCTCTCCCTGGTTTCTGCCGTTATACTCGCCTTCTTCTTATGAGGGTCTCCACTCTCTTACCTCATAGTTGACTTCAGTTCTCTGGTGCCATTTACCACTCTGGGGGAACTAGGAGCTAAATTAGGCAGACTAAAGTCTCATGCAATAGCTGACTTTATTTAGAGAATCGGGCAATTTATAGTTTGAGGGTTAAGAAGAATCACATGAATAAATGTCCAATCACAAGGACAAGCTATACATGGTAAAAACATGTTTTTCTGTAGAGGAACATGAATAATTGCTTAAGTAAACTCACTCCTATCTGCTACACCTAGGAGGAGCATAAAAACACATTCCAAGAACAATTCTGTTTTGAAGAAACTGAAGTCACAAGACTCTCCTTTGTTTTCTTTTGAGAGTTTTCTCACAAGCACTCAGAATTCTCACAGGACTCCATTCTCGGATTGTATCCCAATAATATACTGTTTGAATATTTTTATAAAGGCAATTTTATTTTTCTCTGACATACTAACCAATATAAGGTTTAATAGAGAATATATGACCAAAAGAAGAAAGAACTGTAAGAATCTGTACAATTGTCTTTACATAAATTTTTGTATATATCAGTAATGGTAAGACTATCTGGTGGCATATGATATGAGAGGAATCCATAATAATTTTTTGTTTGTTTGTTTTGCCTAGAATTACCTGAAGACCTCAGGAGAATACAAACTTGCTGGTGTTTTTCTTGGAGGTAAGCTTCGGTATAAATTATAATATTAAGGGGCTGGAGAGATGGCTCAGTAGGTAAAGGCATCGACTGCTCTTCCAAAGGTCATGAGGGTCATGAGTTCAAATCCCTACATCCACATGGTAGCTCACAACCATCCAAAAACAGATCTGACACCCCCTTCTGGTGTCTGAAGACAGCTACAGTGTACTTACATATAATAAATAAATAAGTAAATAAATAAATAAATAAATAAATCTAAAAACATTATAATATTAAAACTGGTAACAGGAAGTTAATTTAGTAGTTATTTTGTTTTGATACATAACCTTGATACTTTATTATAATACTTTATATGCTTAAAGCAGATTTTAAAGCGTTTGTGTTTTATAAGACTATTTATTTTACATCATTTTATTACTCTTAAAGTTGATTCATTGAAAAAGAATTTCTAAACTCTTTTAAGTATTCAGAAAAAGAATTGCTTCTTTTTAAAATTCGGTTTAAGCCAGATCAGTTTTTGGCTTTTAATAAAACTGTAGGTTTCCATTAAGATGATTGGAATTTGTTGGTTGACACTTTTTGAGTTGTGATTTTTTTTTAATTTTTATTTATTTATTTTTTTTGTCCATAAATATGAAGAACAATCTAATTTTGCCATATGACCACTACTGGTGTATGTAAATGTTTATACTTCTAATTGAGTTTAATTGATTTTAGGTCGTTCGATGGGCTCAAGAGCAGCTGCTTCTGTGATGTGTCATACTGAACCAGATGATGCTGATGATTTTGTTCGAGGTCTCATTTGTATTTCTTACCCATTGCACCATCCAAAGCAGCAGCATAAACTTAGAGACGAAGATCTCTTTCGTATAAAGGATCCTGTACTGTTTGTGTCGGGCTCAGCAGATGAAATGTGTGAAAAGGTGAATTGGAACTCTATTTTTATGAGTGTAAGAAACATATTAGGGGCAAGATTATTGCCTGCCACATTTAGCCTCTGGATGTGATGACCCATACCTTTAACTCCAACACTCAGAAGACAGAGGCTGATGGAGTTCTGTGGGTTCAAGACCAACTTGGTTATATGTATATGGAGTTCCAGGACAGCCAGGTTACATCCACCCTTTTTCAAGAAACAAACAAAACAAAAAAATTTCATTTGTCTAATGTTTGGAATATATAAAAATAAAAACATTCTAACAAGATACATCTCCCCAAAGGGATTTGATAAATAGCTTTAATCCTTTATTTGAAGAATTAATATCTAATTGTTAAGACTTGGGAGATATTAGAATATACATTTGTTTTATCATTTTAAATCTTAGATTGTTATTAACGCCAAAGTGAGCTTTGGTAGTATTCATATACTATTGAATATTAGTCAACTGTGAAACTACTAATTCCTTAGGTATCTACAATTTCCTTGTTTTTTTGTTTTTTTGGTCAGCAAATGCTTGGTGTATTCTGTGATGTGATTGCATGAAAGAAGTGGACTGACTCTACTGTTGATGTTTCGTTATATATTCCATTGTCTATAAAGCTGCCTGTAGAGCAGGTATTTAATGGAAACTCTTGAGTGGCTGTCAGTCCAGTAGAGATAAGGGAAACATAATCTTTTACTAAATATCAATAGCCTCTAATATCCTCTTCTCTTTCCTTTCTAGAACTTGTTGGAGAAAGTAGCACAGAAAATGCAAGCCCCCAGTAAAATTCATTGGATTGAGAAGGCAAATCATTCCATGGCAGTGAAAGGACGGTCTACAAATGATGTATTTAGAGAAATAAACACACAGATCTTGTTTTGGATCCAAGAAATCACTGAAATGGACAAGAAATAATTGTCATTAAAAGCCATGTTTTGAAAAAAAGTACGGTTGGTTAATTTGATAAAGTATACCTCTCAACATTGTGAGATGTATTTCAGACTAATGTTCTTTAATGTTGCCCTATTTTTCAAACATTGTATCGTGAAAATATCCTTTACAAGATGTCTTTTGAAAGCACTGTTATATGAAGATAATGTACAAATACTGAAGGTTACCTATAATTTATTTTCATTAGTATAGTTAAGTTTTGAAAAATTAAACATTTGCATTTTGTTACAATGGTGCCTTTGTTTTACTCTGAAATACAATCAGAAAATGCTTAATTTTGAGAAGTAGTATCACCTTTTAAAAAGAGGTAAGAAAGTGCCAGCAAGATCCCTCACTTATAAAGAGCATGTTATGCAAACATGAGTGCTTAAATTTTTAAAAAGTTTGCTCTCATTCGTTTATTTTGGAATGGTGGGGTATTACAGAGGTCAAAGGTCAATTTGGGACAGTTGGTTCTCTAATTTCAAGCTTGGTGATCAGTACCCTTCTCCTTAGCATCTTGCCAGCCCTTGAATTCAGTCCCCAGTACCAATGTAAAGAAGTGGTTACAACAGCATACCCCTATAAACCTATCACTCAGACTTGCTGGTCAACCAGTCTAGCCAAGTAAGTGTGTTCTAACTTCAGAGTCTTAAAAAATAAGGTGGGACACAAATGCGTCTTCCACATTTATACTCATGTGCATACATAAAAGGAAAGGGATACTGCTGGGTTGATCAAACTTGTAGCTTCAAACCCTGGGCTCAACAACAGTTAAGAGAAATGTGCATTTCAAACAACCCTTAATGTTTTTAAGAGTGAAGTAATAGCAGTTTTCATTCATAAAATGTGTACTTAATGTCTATTAGGTAAAGCTTCAGTAGTAACTTTTCAAAAAAAAATTAAATGAGGAATGGTTCTATGCTAAATTCTATCAGTTACTTCTCTACTGCTCTAGGCACTAAGTCTCAAGAGCCAGGTGTCTTTGAAGTCCTTCATTCCTCCCATTCTGGTAGAGTAGATCAATTTAAGTTATTACTTTTTTCCACCTTAGATATAGCATAAATAAAATCCTGGGTAACTGTTCAAGTCACTCATATTTTAGTAGGAAATGATGTGTAATGATAAATTTCAAACCTTTTTTATCACTGTATATAAAGCTTTTTGATTAAGTCATTTCCTGAACATTTTTTAAATGTTTAAACAGAATATTTAAAATTAAAAAAATACTGTGTCAAAACATTGTATGCCAAAAAAAACCAAACAAACAACAACAAAAAGAAAAACCCAGTGCCATCCATTGAAAATTAATAGGGACTACAACTTAAAATAACTAGAGAGAAGTGGTATATAGCTCAGTGGTAGAGATCTTGCTTAGCATGAATGAGGTTCTGAATTCAGTCTGCACCACAGAAAAAGTATAAAAGGGAAATGACAGTACAAAAGGAAACTTGCAAATCATCAGCATATAGAAGTATAATGATAAAGTAGGTTTAAAAGATCAGTAGTAAGGCTATAAAGTTCTTAAACTGAACAAACTATAAAGGTAAAATATGTGGGTGGTGCCATCCCTCGCCTGGTAGTCCTGGGTTCTATAAGAATTCAGGCTAAGGAAATCATGGGGATCACACCAGTAGGCAGCACCCTTCCATGGCTTTACCAGTTGCTGCCTCCAGGTTTCTGCTATGACTTCCTTCGTATAACTGAAACCCTTTCCTCCTCAACTTCCTTTTGGTTATACTCTTCGATCACAGCAGTAGTAACCCTAAGACAGCAATAAAAAAGATACTACTTTAAACAGGAACAGTAATGATTCAAAAATCAATGGCGTATAAGAAATTACTGTGGTGTTTTATGTAGTAGCTTGCCATTTAAAAACCATGTGCCTAATTTTGGTTGCTAAGAACATGTAACTCATTTCTAAAGTTGAAATGAATATCAAAAGGAAGACCCTGACCACTTCCCTCTTTACTGCCACATTTAGTAGGAAAGTACACAACCCTCTTTAAAGAGTCATCCTGCTGCCCCTAATAACTCATGGTACTATCTTAGGATTTTATTGCTGTAAAAAGATGCCATGACCATGGCAACTCTTAGAAAAGAAAAGATTTTTTTTTTTTTTTTTTTTTTTTTTTTTTTTTTTTTGGTTTTTCGAGACAGGGTTTTTCTGTTTAGCCCTGGCTGTCCTGGAACTCACTCTGTAGACCAGGCTGGCCTCGAACTCAGAAATCCGCCTGCCTCTGCCTCCCAAGTGCTGGGATTACAGGCATGCGCCACCACGCCCGGCAAGAAAAGATATTTAATTGGGGTTAGCTTACTGTTTGGGAGGTTTAGTCCATTATTACCATGACAGGAAGCTAGCCTGGAAGAAGCTAGCCAGACATGCTAGAGAAGTTGAGAGTTCTATATCCAGATCAGCAGGCAGAAGGAAGAGATTGTGTACCACATTGGGCATAGCTTGAGAGTATGTAAGACCTCAAAGCCCACATCCACAATGATATATGTCCTCCAACAAGGTCACACCAACTTCAACAAACCACACCTAATAGTGCCATTCTCTATGGCTAGGCATTCAAACACATGAATTTTTGGTGGTCATTCCTAATCACAGACATCTATCTACCCTTCTAACACTAGTGATTATTTTACTGTATAAGATAGTGGGTTTCATTACAACAATGACCAGGTGTCTTACTGAGTCAAACAGGATTTGTCAGGACTTAATAGTCAGATACTACAAAGGTGTCCAAGAGGAAAAAGGATTGGAATGTGTTATGTCTAATTGAGGCTACTGTCAATTCTTACCTGACTAATTGCAGTATTTTAAATGGTGCTTCCACTTAATTGTCTTCTTGCTCTGATTAGTTGGTATTTCAGCTTTTAAAACATGAGCCTCCTCCAGTGACAGGCCCAAATTGAGATCCAGCTCAAGGGGAGGCCCCAAGGCCTGACACTATCCCTGATGCTATGGTGTACTTACTTCCAAATAGGCTTATCATGACTTCCCTCCAAAAGGCCCAACAAGTAGCTGAAAGAGTCAGATACAAATATTTACATCCAACCAATGGACAGAAGGTAGTGACCCTCTGTTGTTGAATTAAGGAAAAGCTGGAAGAAGCTGAAGAAGACACTTGTCCCTATAGGAAGACCAGCAGTCTCAACTAACCTGGACCCCAGGATCTCTGACACTGAACCACCAACCAGGCAGCATAAACCAGTTAATATGAGGCCCTCAACACATATACAGCAGAGGACATCAGGGTCTGGACTCAGAGAAGATGCACCTAACCTGAGAAAGACTTGGGGCCCCAGGGAGTGAGGAAGTCTAGCAGGGTCAGGGGTGGGGTGGGGACATCCCTCTTGGAGACTGGGAGGGTGGGGGGAGGAGAAAGAGGAGGTGTGGGATGTGGAACAGTTGGAGGGTGGACTGGGAGGGGAATAAAGTCTGAACTGTAAAAATAGATTAAAGAATAAAAAAAATAAAACGAGAGCTTCGGAAGGTAGCCTCATAAGAGGACCCTATGAACACTGTAGTCTTGGCCCCTTTCAAACTCTAAACCTGTAGCCCTACTGCAGCCAACTTGAATTTCAATTTTGTGACCAAAAAACAGAAAAATTCTGCCTCATCCTGTGACTTTTCACTTTGTTGATCTATATGTTTCCAAATTGTATTCCTCCTTCCAGGACTGGATGTAAAACAGTTTCCCTCATTCTTGCAGGTTTCCTAGATTTCCAGAGTATCTTTTGTCAAAGCCTGAAGGTATGTACTTCCTTTGACACCATCCCATATACATTACAAACTCCTGTCACAGAAGGGTTTCATTCATTCTTTAAGTACTTGTTGGCCTTAAACTATATTGAATCAATATTTATTGTGTTGAACTATTTGATTATTTCTTATCATTATGACAAAACCTGCTTTATACATTTATTACTGAGAGTCTTATTAAAATGAAAGTCTTAGCCAGGCGTTGGTGGCGCACGCCTTTAATCCCAGT
>BDUI01000151.1:157429-185173 GCA_002335545.1 Apodemus speciosus
AGGTTTTGAATGTATGAATAGATTGTTAATATTGAACAACCCTGTAGCAAATAGAAATTTGAAATATTCCAAGAAGCCATGCAGGCTCAACAGAGACAGTGGCAACAGTACACACTTAAACTAAAAAACTATGTGGTGTATGTTAAATTCAAGTTAACTCAGGAAACCAGTTTTGCTTTCATTTTTGTTTTTGATATAGTGCCTTACTATTAGCCCTTGGTATCCTGGACCTTGCTATATAGTCCAAGAATGCCTTGAACTAACAGATCTGCCGTCTCTGCCTTTTGAGTACTGGAATTAAAGACATGTGCTACCATGCCTAGCTATAGCATCCAGTATTTTTAAATGTTACACCTGTCAATTAACATTTATTCTAAGAAAGGACTATGTTTTCTTGACTACAAGAAAGCACAATGTACACTACTGCTGAGAGGAAGAGAAATTACTAGATTAAATGGCTTTCTAACTTCGACTTTATTTTACATACTTTTTCATTAGGGTAACAATTATGTCAAGGAATTTTGTATGGATTTATGTTGTTTTTATTAAATTAATAGAAAATTATTGGCTAAATTAAAAATTATAAAGCTAAGTGTGGTGACTCATGCTTATAATCTCATTACTAAGGAGGCTGAAGCAAAGGACTTCCATGAGTTCCAGGCCATATTAGACTATATAAAGAGTTCCAGGGTACCCTGTATTACAGTGGAAGACTCAGTCTCAAAGGGAAAAAGAAAGAGTGAGAGAGAAGGAGGGAGGAAGGGAGAGGTGGGAAAGAAGGAAGGAAGGAAGGAAAAGAAAGAAAGAAAGAAAGAAAGAAAGAAAGAAAGAAAGAAAAAGGAAGGAAGGAAGGAAGGAAGGAAGGAAGGAAGGAAGAAAGAGTAAAAGAAAACTAAATACATAATGATGTCAACAGAGTGATGCACTTCTGTGCTGAGCACTCTAGTTCAAAGGCAGCCCAGATTACATAGGGGTTTCAGGCCAGCACAGGCCATATAGCCACGAAAGGCCTTGCTAAATAAATAAATGACCTATGCCACAGACCAAACTCAGCCAGGAATTGTAGTCGTGGGAAAACCAGGGTTCTCTTGGTCCAGGAAGGCACGGATTCAGCAAAATGACACACAGACACCAAATGCAGAGGTGGTTTTATAATCTGAGTGTGTATTTTTCCTCTCAAACAGGAGTTTTAAGCATGAGGGATCGACATTTACATATCAAAAGATGCATCCAGTAAAGCAGGCACAAGGGACAATTAGCATTACCATTTGGCACAAGGAAATGTAAAATCAACCAGGTAAAACGTTTCCCATGTAACAAATATAGAAGCTCAAACACAGACAACATCAATCTCCCTGATATAAACTTTACCTGACACCTAGCTTTTGTCTGTAAAAACCTGARGTTCTCTTTAAATCTATAATAATTTTGTATGGAGTAGGCAGGCCAAATTTTAATGCCTTCCTAAGTTCTACATAGCCTTATTTGGACTGCATTTTTAACCACACCTGGATAAGTCTGTTAAGAATGTTATTTTGGCCAAAAGCTCCCTAGGTGGGGTCTGCAAAACAAAAGCAGTTCCTCACAAGCTTCCATTGAGGAAGCTCTGAGCTTTGCACTAACTCAAATGTAAATTTAACCTGCCCAACACCCACCTGTCCGGCAAGAGCATAGCATGAGGTTCCTCAAATATAAATATCTTCTAATCTGAGCCTTTTGTCTAAGACCAGGCCCAACACCCATGTGTCCTGCAATGACTTTGCAAAAGGAACTTGTACTTTTAGGATCCCCCCAAAATTGTACTCATTGTTTCATGTTTTCAATGAGATCTCCTTTTTAATCTTGGGCGGTAAATGTGACTAAGGCAAAGCATTACAGTTCTAAGAAAAGAGGTTTTTGGCCAGTAAGTAATATTACTTCAAAGAATGGATTATAACTTACTTTCTCGAATTTACTCAGTCTTGGGCTACTAGGAAGAAGGGAAGTTTAGAAGCAAAGTAAATTGCCAAGTGAGACTACGGCTTCTAAATTGGGGTGTTCTACAGGCTCCAGGAAGCGATTCTCCCGCTTCATTCTGTTGAATTTTATCACAGAGAATCTACTGGAGCTGCCGTAGCAGACCTACATACACAGACTGTACATGTTTCACCTGTGACCTTTTGTCACTGCAAGAGCTGCTGTGAGCTCAGTTACACACCCACTGTGACACGTACCTTACTTTATGCAGGCCCAGAGCAAGCACTGCACCATTGGACACAGGCACCGAATGACACCAGAAGTGTTTATTTTGTTTTTCTTTTTCTGGTAGAGCTTTGCATGAGCTCTACCAGAAAAAAGAAAAGCTTTTGTATTTAAGGGACTTCTGAAGTCAATGCCTTCTGAAATAGATACCAACCATTATGGCAAAGTCGTCTAATTTCTTTAAAAACAGATTGAAGTCTATATTAGACGAGAATACAGTCTACATATTATGGGACTTTTTAGACTACTGGATCTTTAGCAATGCTTGGATACCAATCCTATTCATAATTTTCCTAGGAGTTGCTTTTGAGATAATCCTCATAAGAACTTGTGAATTCCTTAAGAAGAAGCTTGAACTATGGGAAAATGGTAGTTCAGGTTCTCAGAAGGTAAGAAATAATTGACCACTTTCTCCTATTTTTCAAAAACACTCATAAGAATAATTTATTTAAAAAACATTTAACTTGATAGCTGTTTTATTTCTCTAACATGTTCATCTTCTCCCTTGAAGCAGAATGAAGATGGTTTCCCAAAAGGCATGACATTTGGTAAATACCACAATTTCATTTTATTTATTTACTTATTTAGGCTTTTTGAGATAGGGTTGCTCTGTGTAGTCTTGGCTGTCCTGAAAGTCCCTCTGTAGACCAGAGGAGTTCAAAATTTACTTCAAACTCATACAGATCCACTGCTTCTCCCTCCCTCACCAGTACTGGGATTAAATGCATTAGTCACCACAACTCTATTTACAATTTCATTTTTTAATATAAATTTATTTAGCTTGAGTGTCTTCTTATCCTGTAACTTTTTGTTCCCATCTAGCTTTAGAGAGATGGTCATTTACCCACACATCTTCAGCAGAAAGGTAAGTGAGGTGAAACAAATTAACTTGTTTACATTCAGTTCAGACTTTTATCTGAATATAAGAGAAGGTTCTCCCTAAAGGCATGGTAAACTATAATTCATTCCAATATTGTTTTTAAGTGGCTACCTAGTTCCAAGCTCTAATAAGGACTTTTCATATATTGGTAAAATTGACCTTTAAAGTAGATAAAGCTTATAGAGGCTAACTGACTCAGGTTCTCACTATAAAAATCCCTCCACTACTCACAGAGAAATAGTAACAACCAGTTCTTATAATTCAGTTGGAAAAAACTTAGTTACCATCTACCGTGGATGGAGTCAACAATGCATGAGGTGTTGTAAAACTGACAGGATGCTTTGAAATTCAGAATGTAAGTTGAAATCTATCAACTGGCTACAAGTACCTCAGAAAGTAATCAAAATCTGTCAGCTCACAATTACCTAATTGCTGTGGATTAAGCACCAACATCATTACTCTTTGCGTTGTTCTCTTAATTGTTTTGTAAACTCATTCCATGATTATTAAACATCTAGGCAATAGATACTGCTTGATGCCAGAACACAAAGACTTAAGCGAGTTCCTGATCTCAAAACGACATATGGCTACAGGATAATTGCCTCCCAGCATACAAAAGAATGTCTAGGGCGGTGGTAGCGCACGCCTGTAATCCCAGCACCTGGGAGGCAGAGGCAGGCGGATTTCTGAGTTCGAGGCCAGCCTGGTCTACATAGTTAGTTCCAGGACAGCCAGGACTATACAGAGAAACCCTGTCTCGAAAAAAACAAATCCAAAAAAAAAAAAAGAAAAAGAAAAAGAATGTCTAAACATTTAAACATTTAAAAGATATCTAAACCAACCTAGGGTTTTGAGGATAATTTCATGAGGAAGACATTAGAGCTGGGGTTTTGCTTTTTAAAATTATAGTTATGCATTGATTTGTTTGTTTGGTTGGTGGTGCCTCTTCCTCCTGAGTTTTGGGATTGAGTGTGCACCACCATGCCTGACTATAAGTAATGTTCTGTTTTTCATGAGATCACTCATTATTTTGTGCAGAATGAATCTGGAGATTTATAGTCTTAATTTCTTTCATATTTCAAATCTTCTAAATTTTAAAGTCTAGTTGTTTGGGGTTTGGGGTTTTTTGTTTGTTTGTTTTTTGTTTTTTGTTTTTTTTCAGAGACAGGGTTCTCTGTGTAGCCCTGGCTGTCCTGGAACTCACTCTGTAGACCAGGCTGGCCTCGAACTCAGAAATCCACCCGCGTCTGCCTCCCAAGTGCTGGGATTAAAGGCGTGCGCCACCACTGCCCGGACTTTAAGTCTAGTTGTTTTGTTATCCCATTGGGTCCAAGGAACTTTAGTCCTAAGGTAAGTGTCTCAAGAAGCAAAAGCACTGTGTGGAGGGTCCAGGTTAGTGGAATCCTTGTCAAGAGTGGCTGGCAGCAGGATTTGCCACAACAGGCTGAGGAAACTCCATAGTGCCACCAGACATCCATGGGACTGTCTAAGGCACTGGGGCTTGCAGTGTAAGGTGTGCACTATCTCCAAGGTTCAGCAGAATATTGACAGGAAAGAGGAGATCTTAAAAATATGAGGTCAGGGACTTTCAGTGTTCCTCTCTGTGTGTCATTATTTACTCCTTTCTACTTAAGCAGGAGCTAATCCTTAGGTGGAGTTCCTAAGGGACTTTAAGGAAAGATGCAGCAATCACCTCTAATCAAAATCATCACTCCCCATGGTTTCAGGTACTTGAGACCAACTATAGTCGGAAATATTCAATAGAAAATTCTAGAAATAAACAATTCATGACTTTTAAATTGTTTGCCATTCTGAGGAACATGATGAAATATGCTGTGATGGTTTGAATAAGAAAGGTCCCCATAGGGTCAGATATTTGAATTTTTGGTTTCCAGTTGGTAGAATGTTTAGGAAGAATTGGAAGGTATAAAAAAAATATCTAATAATCTGAAATAATTGTCATCGCAGAGGCTTAATGCCTCTTTCTGCTGACCTAGGCCTAGCCCTGGAAGCTTCTAGCATTGGTACAATCTTATCTAAGCCTCTGAGACTTACTGCTGAATATGTTCACCCTTTATCTTTCTGATCTTTGGGTGGCTGATTCAACAAAGCTGTCCTGGCTCAAACACCTTTCCAAGCTGACTGATTCTGACTAGCACTCAGATTCTGACTGAATTGCTCTGACTGGCCTCATACTAACATTGACAATATGTTCTAACATCCTGGCTCTTCCTAATTCTCTGGCTCATTGTCTTCATCTGCTGTATTTGTACTCACATAATCTTTATTTTACTTAACTGTAGCTCCAATGCATTCCATCATTGGTGCAGGTAATTCAGACATCAGAACAGAAGCTGCAAAGCACTTTAAGTGAAAATTGAAAATAAGATAGAACTTTCTGAGACATAGAAAAGTTATATAACTTTTATTGTGAAGTATTATAATATTCTATTATTTGTTGTTTTTAATCCTTTACCTAACACAAATCAAACTCCAGGGAACTCAGTGAGTGCTTGCCTCATAGGTTCTAGACCTTGGGTTCAATACCTAGGACTTCAAAAATTAGTTCATGACTTAATAATTAAGCATTATTATAAGAAGAAAAAGCATAGTATACCCAGTGTTTGGTGACATCTATAGATTCAAGCATTGTTGGGACTGAGAATGGATCCCTGAGAAGAGAAGCAATGTAACTGTGGTAGGGCAGTGGTTTTAGAGGAACAAGCTTAATGAGGATATTCTCATATGGGCATATACTTGGGGGAAAACCCCACCATTTGTTGGCTACCATATATTGCTAAGGTCTTGCTTTGTATCATAGTTCTGCCTTTTGTTGTTTATACTGGTGTTAGACCATTTGCTTTAGGGCATTGGCCTAAGCAGTTATGCTTACTGGCAAATCTAAAATCTGTAGTGTAAGTCTAAGTATTATCTTTAGAAAACTTCTTGCTGTGGAGAAGTCACTATTGCTCAGTTTATGCCTAGGGCCATTTAGATGACTCCTTGAACATTAGAGAGAACAGTCACATTTATAATTTACTAGTTCAAATTTTAATCTAATCTTTAAGATACCCTCACAGAAATATCCATTGTAATATTGTCATGTATCTGGACTCCATAGATCACCTAAGGTGACATATAAATTAACCACCATACTAAGATGATTATGTAAGATGATGTTGACAGTCTGAGTTCTTGTTTGACAGAGTAATCAAACAAGGAAACTGTAGAATTGCAACATCTTTGCTATATGTTCATTACTACAATCATTGCTCTGATCCAGAGGTCTACTGAGAAGCACTTCCCCCAAATGTAGGTGTTTGTTTTCCTCATAAATAGCTGGCTAGATTATCCATCGGTAGAAAATCTACACTTGATGAGATATTCTGCTGTTGTATCTACTAAATTCCGTAACACTGTTCCTTTGTTTGTTTGTTTGTTTTTTCAAGACAGGGTTTCTCTGTGTAGCCCTGGCTGTCCTGGAACTCACTCTGTAGACCATGCTGGCCTTGAACTCAGAAATCTGCCTGCCTCTGCCTCCCAAGTGCTGGGATTAATGGYGTGCGCCGCCGCCGCCACCACCTGGCCAACACTGTTCTTTATAACAACTTTTATGTAACAAACAGAAACATTCTTTATAAAAACATACAATCTTCATTCCTTGGCTCACTTTTGTTTAAAAAAAAAAACATTCTTAGATTAAGAGAAAAACTATCTTACTCTTAAATAAATTTTTTTCTTAGCTTTAGCAACTGGTCAACTAAAGGAAATTCTGATGGGATGAGTTCCTTAACAATGTGGGTGGTAGTTTCACCTTTATCTTCATGTTTATAAACAGTCTTGTTTTCATCTGTGATAGACTTGGCTTAAGTCTAGAGTGAGACCCTATAAAAATGCTTACTGTAAGTTAAAACTCACACTGTTTTCTTATCTCCAGAATTGAAACCTTTTCAGGAAGAGTTACAACTACTTCTCCATCTGAAGAGAATGGAGATAACTATAGAGAAAGAGCTTTTTCTTCATATGATGACTGTGAATTTCAAGAAAGCAGTTTTTGTGAAAGTCACTCATCTTCAGGTGGGACCAATGCACCTTTGTCAATGTTTCACTCAGAAGTAAAGAAAATTTTCATAAGTCAGAGAAAAGATCCGCAAAGTAAATATAAAGCAATACAATTTTCTTCTAGTAATCTATTTTCAATAATGAAAACCAACAGTACAAAAAACTCACTTCCTGATGATATTAGTTTTCAAAGCACTTTTCAATTTATAAGAGATAAGGATCTCAATGTAACACCATGCCCCCTTGTCCATTTATTTCTTTCTGGTGACCAAATTAGACAAGTAGAAGAAAATATAAGAAGAAAAATCCCTGTGAACCCCAGAACTATGTTAGTGAAGGAAGCTGATTATCTGCACCACAGATTTAAGGAGCCATTGATTTATAATCTACATTCTAATCAAATATTTATTCCTACCAAGACACAAGAAACCTTCCTGGACCAAAATGCCATACAGAATCAAATGATTCATGAGGCACATTTTACGAGACAAACACAACAGTTTATTTATAACCAAGAGTCAGTCAGCAGCCAGCATGGTTTTGTTCAACCTCTAGATTTTATGAGAGTGCCATTTTCTAGCAGCATGCAAGACTCCTTCCCGGCCCAAAATATAGATCATAATGATAAGAGCCAACAATTCATTCACATCCCATGTATTGTTGAAATACAAAACTCAAACAAGGGCAAAGAGTCTGATGAACACTTCAGTGAGACCCAATATTCTATTTATTTTAATGAGCCAAACAAGAGTAACTATTTAGTCAAAGAGCAACATAGTGATTTCCAAAATGCTGAATTTCTATCAAGTCCAAATTCATTTGCCAAAGCTGTGTCACAACAAAACATGATGCCAGAAGCCCAGCAACCCATGGCTTCATTGGATTCAAGCCAGTATTATGCATACAGTTCAATGTCTCTTTCACCCACCATTAAAAGGCAAAGGAGAAAGATACCAGACAATCAAAGAAAACTCAAACTTAAAGTTCCATCTCTAAAAGCAAAGAAAACATCTTGTTCACAGGTATTTCCAATCATTGTATGTCATACTTCAGAAAATAAGATTGAGTTAAGAAGTAAGAAGAAGAAAATAGTGCATCAAAGGAAAATAATGTCAGATATAGCATTGTATCTTATTTCTAAGCTAATCTCTAAGCTCATCACTCCACATGTTAAAAAGTCTTTCTTAAAGAATCTAGTGATGGTCATTCCAGACTTAATAAATTATGAACATTCTCTGCAGGAGCAACATAGATCACAAGATACAGAAAAAATCAATTATGCAAGTTCTACTGATAGAGTAAGCTTGAGTATTACTGAAGACATAGAACACTTATCCATGGCTAACACTAATGAACTGACAGCTCCTTCTTCATTATTTGAAGCAAATGCAGAGAGGACTAGTGAGGACTCAGTTCAGCACACACTTGACCTGAACATTCCAAAACATGAGGAGCTTTCAGAAATGTTATCAGAATCTCTACAGAAAGATGTTTCATTTCCCAAAATAGAATCACACAGAAAGAACGTCCAGAAGGACATACAAACTACAGAGAATGTAGATGAGTTAACAGTCAGTACACCAAACACACAAAGGTGCTTTCCAAAAGAAAGAATACAGAATCCCAAAAATTCAATGGAAATCATTCTGAGCTTTTCGGGTATCAATTTACTTATTTCTCTAGGATCCCAAAAGCATGCAAAAAATGAGTTGAAAGACATAAATGTTCAAGTGATTACAGGAAGCATAAATCTGAAGGAAGAGAAACCATTAATAAGCAATATCACAGACTATGATAAACAAACTGACAGTGGAAAGCTGGAATGCAACACTACAAGCAATAAAAAAAATAGACATCAATATGAATGGATGTCAAGTACCTCTCATAATGCTCTACAGGTTACTATCTCTGAACCCCTTGGTATGGAAATATATAGCAAATTAAAAGCCAAGTCAGGCACACCAATAATAAGTTATAGTCACTCTGCACTACAAGAGAAACTACTAGATGTAAAGAAAATCCAGGAACTAAAGCATATTGATGAGAACTCCACATTTAGAAAGCCACAAGAGTGTGACAGGGATAAAGAAGAAAAAAGTAAAGAAACAGTTCCACCACTGGCAGAAGACTTGGGAGTCATTGTATGTCTTAAGCAAAAGGTTGAAAGTGTCCAATTTGAAATGGGACAGATACATTCAGAAAATAGAACAATTCAAAGTAAAGAGAAAGAAGTGCAGTCACAGACTATTTCTACACAGACGTTATCATGTACTTCAACAGATCCACTACAAGTTGAGAAATTGTGGCAAAGGACAGACAAACCTACAGACAGAGAAGAGGCTGCAGGTCCCACTCACCCACCTTCAATGCCAGAGAACTTGCCCACTAGTGAATATTTAATTGAAACAACAGCATGTGGCATCCCAATTGGTAGAAAGTCCACAAAGACATTGGATGGTCATATTACAGAAGACAAAGAAGCCTGGAAAAAAGACTTATGTGCAGTTGCCACAGGACCTTTCAAAATCAGAAAAAAGTCATCAGGAACAAAAAATGTACTCAGTGTCAAACATGAAATTATAAGTGTGAAGAAACCCGCATTTTTCCAGAGACTTTGTATTAGGGCATTTGACACTCTGATCCATAGGAGAAAAGTGGGAGGCAGCTTTGAAAGCACTATTAAACAAATGCTGTATAATGCAGCATTGGCACCCAGGCCTCCAAATGTTCACCCTCAGAGGTCTAGCATTCCCAATAATAAAATAAATATCAAAGTAACACACCCAAAAACCCAAGTTGAAAAGAAAGAAAATAATTTAGATTCCCTCACTAAAGAAAATAAAGCCAAAGATACTCTTGAAGTTCAGTTGTGCCATGGTGTGAAAGTGGTGGAACAGGCGCTGCGGGAGACGGGGGCTCACAATAAGAGGAGCTTCGGATGGGAAGCACAGCCAGTGGAAGAGATTAAAATGGAGAAAGAAATGTTTCAAGCAGAATCTTTTACAGACTCAATTGAGAAGCCAGTTGACTCAATAAGAATGGATTCGCTTTATGCTGCAAATATAAAGAGCACATCTATACAAGCAGAGCTCCTAAATTCTGAGGAATTAAAGTTGGGTCCTCCAATATCAGAAAAATTACTGATGGGAGACTCTCTGAGCCAAGCAAGAGAAAGCAATGTTCCAAATAATAGAAATGATACAAGGGAAATCAGTTGTAGTTTTACCCAAAAAGCTTTGTTGTGGCTTTTAAGTTACTGCATACCTGTTTTGACTCATTCTAAAAAGAAAAAAGACCGAACAAAATTCACAAACATAAGTAAGGCGAGGCTGAAGTATATGAATAAGGTGAAGCCACCAGCTTCAAAAGCATTCAATATCAGAGGCAATACAAAGAAGTCAAAATTAGACCGTAAGGCCAAATTTAAAAAGACAAAGCAAGCTAAAGCATTCTTACCTGAATGTCAAAACACATGCTTGACCTTCCATAGCAGATTGCAAGGGCTGTTTCATCATGCTCAGCTAAAGCAAGGAGAACTAGCAAGCAAAATATGTGTTGCTTGCATTGCTGAGAGTAGTGCATTCTATGATAGAGAAAAACAACCTCCAGAAGAGAATCAAAACCCTTTTTTACAGGTACTTCAGCATGGCCAACACCTGTGGGCTGATGAAGATCACAGGAAGAAAACTCTCCCAGACCACTCACCCTCCTCTCTAAGTCAAGAGCAACCTGCTAACAGTCAAAGTATAAAAGTCCAAGAAGATTCCCTGAAAAATACTTTAAAGGCTAATCTACAAATGGATCCCCTAGAAGCGGAAGGAATTCAGAAAACTACCAAAACAGAAAATGGTGTAAACGTCCCTGTAGTTCCTAAAATTTTATTTCCTAAAGTAGGGACCTCTTCACCTGGTGAATTTGCAAACACAATAGATGATAATATAGAATTTAATAAAATCTCTGAAAGTGAGCTAGATTTGTATCCTGTAGTAAACAATTCAGATACATCAACAAATCTGCAGGTGACATTCCTGCAGTCTTCCGACTCTGTTACAAGATCCTTTGTTTCTAGACATAAAGGAGAGAGAAAAACTCCAAGATCAAAGAAGCAGACACCAGTGAGTCAGAGACGTAGAACTATGCGTGAAATAAAACCACCACAGACAGTTAACTTCAGGTACAGCAAAAAACTAAAATGTAAGAAAGAAATTAAAGATCCACAGCAAAGGACTAACATAGCAGCTGCCTGTTTGGACATTGCTCCTTCCAAGGTACATATTTTGCCCAACAAAAAAATTAGAAGTTCAAAACTATGGACAGAAAAACAGAGAATAAGACTTGGTCATTTGCAACTAATGCAAGAGAAGTCATCAAATGGAAGAAATGTACACTGCCCAGGTTCTGCTGATGCAAGTAGTTTCTCTATCATGAAGAACTATAAAGAAGAGGGGACAGAGAAACCAGAAGATATCCTGATCTCAAAAAATAGTCCTTGCCTTATATTTGGTATGAATCAAGAAAAAGACCACAATCTTGTTAGATCAGACAAACAACTGAACCAACTAGGGAGAACAACCACTGAGGTACAACCACAAACACTTACAGAAGCTATTTTGTATTCTGCAGTATGTCCTATCCCAGATGAATTTCAATTAGAAAGGCTAGAGGACTGTTTCAGTTTTTCCCCTTTAAAGTTTGGGGAATCCAAGGACAATGCATTGTCTGAAAGAAAATGTGATCTGTTTCATGAAAGACAACACAATGAACACACTAGTGACAGTGAAAAGGAGGCAAAGGAATTATCAGTCTCATACATTAATCCAAACCATAGTGGGGAAATGAAATGTTACTCAACCAAAATGAAACACACATATCAGGAGAAAAAAATTGTGGATGAAACTTCCTCTTCAAAAAATGTTGCACCTGATATTAATATGAGCATCAATATAGGAAAAGATTTACTGAGTAAAAAAGTACCCTGTTTTATGCAAATGAAGTCAGAGATACTGTGTGATAAAAGGAAGGTTACTTCAGATGATATCAAAGAAATTGATATTCAAGAAAAAGAAAAAAAGCAAAACGATGATGACACATTATCAATGTCACTCCAACAGCATAGCCAACATTTAGTATTTTATTCACATCCAAGCAGGGATCCTAACTCTCATAAAGTAGTGAAACAAAGAGGGACGGACATTCTGTTCATTGAGGAAAAAGATGTCACACAGCAGAGTCAGTCAGCAGATAAAATACGAGGAGAGTATGACATGTATACATCAATTTCAAAGCCTCAGTCCCTGAAATCAGAAGAATCACAAATAGATGCAGTTAAGACTGATAGAACAAAATATCACAGTCCAGCTGATAGAACTCAGGTACAGGAATTGAACAGTTGGGATAGACTGGATAGAAATGAGCTTAAAAATTATCTCCAAGCAACCATCTCAGAGTCTTTGAATCTCTCAGCTCCTGATGTACAAAGATCTAAAAGACAGAGCAAGGTGTTTACATACAAAACCTTACAGGGTAAAATGCATTCAATTGGTGTAACTATGAAAGGAAGAAAAGCATTTGTTTCAAAGGTATTGACTATTCCACAGTGTGGTCATAGAAAAAATCTACTTCCAAAAACCTTGAAATCACAGATTTGTGAATTATTAATACATTCCGGTGTCTTACCTGATAGCCTTAATATAATCATATTGGAAGACCCCACATCAGAGAAAAATAAAAGATTAACACAGAAATTGGCAGCAATAATGCTAGAGACTTTGAGTTTGTCCACACCYACATGTAAAGAAAGTAAGAATTTAAAATTAATGGACAAGGGAGATGAAATGAATACAAATTATCTAACTATTAAAGCAAGTAAGGCAGCAATTTCTCAGACACTTATTACTGCAGGATGTAGAACACCAAAACCTGTGGCAGTTTCATCCCTAAATGCTATCTTGTCTCCTATGCCTGTGCCTCTTGATGTTAGCACATGTAATGGATTAAAAGATAGCGATATAATGTGGACAGCGAGATCTAGGCGTGCACTTCATAACCAGCCAGTACATGAGGAGAGGTCGTGTCATGCACATTACACTGACAAGGGTGCTACTTCAAATGGCACCGAAGATAGAAAAAGTCAAGGTGAAAAAGAAAGCCCACTGAAATCCCGGCACGTCAATTTCAGTTCTCAGAATATGGCAGGGCCTACTTCTGTGAAATCTGATTTACAGCTGATTAATTCAGCAACATGTGAATTAGAGAGAGCTCTATATGATGTACAAGCACAGCCAGTCAATGTAAATACCCAGCAAGGCAGCACGGGAGGTGTAATGTTGAAACTTCTAAATATAAAGGAATCTGATATTGTCTCCGTACCATGTAACAACACCTGGGATGGAAATCCCAGGACTAAGTGTGACGACCTCATAGCTGAACAAAAAGCATGGACTCTTGAGAACTTGAGAACTTTGAAACCTTTACAGGAGCCCAGCCTTATGTCAACGGAAAAAAGAAGTGAGAACTGCACATTAGAGTTTCCAGGCAAAAGACTGGTGAGTCCCACGACAAAACAAGATTCAAGGTTGCTTAATATTGCAAGGCAGAACACAAGAGTCAGAAAAAAAATGTACCATAATAGTAAACACCAGTGGAGAAAGATGGTACATGTGAAAGAGGCACTGCATCATGCAATAGAAGATGCTGAGATTTGTCCACTCAGATTCATAACTGATGAACTGTTAGCTGATACAGCAGAAAGGACTGCTTTTTATAGCAGAATACCTCAAAGATCTGTGTCAGAGGAAAAGGCAAAGTTACAAGCAAACTTAGCCACAACTTTCTTGGGATCTTACAATTGTTTCATACCTGCTTTATTTGACTTTAAAAGCCAAGTAAACATGATGAAATTACCAGAAAATGACACTGTGTTAAATCAAAGATTTTCAACTATGAAAAAAAAGAAGCTATCAGTTTCAAAGATAATTAAAATAAATAGATACTTTATTACAAAGCATAAGAAAGTTAAATTAAGAGCCAAAATGAAAGCCATACGACTCAGTGAAAACATAACTGATGAACTTCAAAACCCTATTCACTTCATGTCAACTACCTCTAACAGAAAAAGTCAATTCAAAGCAGAGATCGGTTTGGGAATATCAAAGTTTACTCAGACACAGTCAACACATGGGACATCATCAGTTGAAGGCATCATAGAGTACGATATTTCTGTTGACAAAGATGGTTCCGACATGCAAGTAAGCCTTGAAAACGCACTTTCAAATGTGAGGAAATCGCACAATTGCTTAGAAATCTGTGAGTCAGCYAGTAACACTTCCAAACTTGGCAAAAACAAAACTGGCCAGTCTTTTTTAAAAGAAAAGTCGTTTTATTTGACAGAAATTGTTACTTCTATTGCCAGGAATTTAGTGACTTCCAAAGAATTTAAAAAGCATATTCGTAGCATGAGAGTACCTAAGCTGTCAGCTCACAAAGGTGTAGTACCTTTGCAGATAATGGAGTCCACAGATTCACAGTCACCTCATGTAGAATTTGAGACACAGGACTTTAGAACCCCAAAGATAAAAGTAGATAATGATGAGGTAAATACAGACATAAAATCTGTCTATCCATGTATGCCAATTCAACATATAAAAACAGAGTTATCGCATAAAATATGGGATATGTATAAAAAATCTGCAAAAGGAAATTGCTTGGACAAAGCAATAGTGAAGAGGAAAGAGGAGTTTGGACAACCGATTTTGTTTAAAATAGCTTCACAGAAAGTGCAGTCATTGGAAGCAGATCAAAAAAGACAACCTGATCCTTTCAAACCAGAAGTCTTTTCAGCTAACATGGTGCTCCCCAAAGACATCATGCTTCAGAAAAAAGCTGTTTATTTAAGAGATCAAGAAAGAGAAACAAAAGCTGGAGACGAGTTTAGCCAAGAGGTTGTCCTTTCTCATAATGCACGTTCTCTTCACATTGAAAAGCAGAACAATGAATTTAAAACAGGTTGGAAAGCAACATCCTCATCTTTTGCCCTGCTCAAGGAACAGGAAAAGCCTACTACTATCTTAGGACCTCTGTGGAGGCCTCATGCCAGTGACCGTACCTATCTGGAAACTATAAGACAAAAAGAAAAGGTAAAAATATCAAATGTGAAAAGTTCTATGTTTGCCAAACAAATAAAGCTGAAGGCAAAGAAAATACCAGTTTCTCTCCTTCTTGAACATGGGGGCAGAAGGAATGAAAAAGAACTAGGACATAGCATGCAGCATCGGAACACATCAGAGCTGAGGAGAAATATACAAAGCCTGGCTCTAAAAGCTAATTTTGACCCCGGTTGCTTTATATCCCCGGTTAACATGCTTACCAGAGTAAAACTGGAGAAAGACAAGCTGGAAGAGAGAAAGAACATTCCTCCACAGATAATTCTGAAGACACCATCTAACCAAAGGCAAATGTCATGGTCAGGAGGTGTTGATGTATCTAGAAAACTAGAAGAAAATATTAAAGAGGCACATGATCATAGCTCTTTCAAGGACATTCACCAGCAATTTATGCAACAATTTTGGGTTAAGTCAGAACACTCTTACAAACCTTCTGGTTTACAAAGAGGGATGAACTCTGAATTAATTTCACAGAAAGTGGAAACTGATAGTCTTAGGCTAGATAACTCAAAAGCTAGAAGAACAAAAGTCTACAGTGTCCCACAAGACAGCCTACAACACAAATATTCCCTGAAGAAAGAGACATGTAGACCAGGAATGGAGCCTATGAAACAGTTTTCTCATTTCATAATGGCAAATGAATTCAAAACGCAACAAGACATCAAACCATCAAGTCCACAGAGAATGGGAAGACTGAAAATAATGGATAAGCCATTAGATTCAAAGGAACAATTGGTTACTCCTGGGCTTATGGTAGAGCAACAAAATCTTTTCACAGATCCTTTTCTGGGATCCATTTCCTCTCATGTACCACATCAGCCTCATACTGAAGAGCCAAAGGAAGACATGAAAATAAGTAATAAAATCTTAAAGAATTTGTCCCAACAGTTGAAGAAAATCTCAAATGAAGATTTTTCTGATATGCATCACATGCCAAGAAGTATTGAAAAACTACTCTTGCTTATTAAAGAACAGGAAAAGAGAAGGAAAAAAAGTAGAGGGGGTAAAAAAATTGAAGTAGCAGAAGACATAAAAACAACAATGAGGAAGTCCATTCCATTTCTAAGTTATTCACCATCAAGAACACAATTGATCAACAAAATAAAGAACAGTGGTATGTTCATGCAAAGAGACGGGACGGAGCCAACCAGGAGAATGGACACACTGCAGAGAGAGCAAAGGCTGTGTGTACAAGGGATCAGCCTAGATTATGTTTATACAGATGAGCTTTCTTCCAAAGTTATACGTCAAAACAGAAGAAGAACAGCATTCACAGAAAGTGTTTTGTATCAAAAAAGGATAAATATGAAGGTGAGGAAGACAACTTCTGGAAGGCTGTTTAACATTACAGGATACAGAACCCTTAGCTTCAGAAAGGAACTACGACATAGCATGAAGACACAGAAGGAGCTGCCACAAGTCAAAATGGTGGCAGATTTATTTTGGAAGGAGTTGTGTGTTTCTGGCTACATTGCATCTCAAATAAAAAAACTTATGGAAATAAGAAAGGGGAAAGGCAAATCACAAAAGCCATATATTCCTCCAGAGATGACGCTGCAGAAAATGAATAAAACTAAAAGGTTATCTGTACAGCCAATTGATAACAATTCAATATCAAGCACTGTCAGAAAATCAACACAATATACTATAAAGCACAAAGAACACCAAATGGTTTTACTAGATATTGTCCCACAAAATAAAGACTCATTAATGACTGATCAGCGGGTGAAAGAGCTTAAACATATCAACTTCAATTCCCACTTGGAACAAGAAGCATACCGTGTTGTGTTTCCAGAGACCGCAGAAAGTGAGTACAGTAGACCTGAGGTTCAAAGACCCAGAGAAGTTACAGATTTTGAATTCTCCACTGCACAAAGCATAAAGCAGGGAGTTCTGGAAGACTCCATCAAACATGCACTTTCAATTCCATCCAGAAGAAGAGGACCCAAGGAAACAAATACTTCAAGTTCCAAAGAACATGACATATTTCTCACGGAGCTGGATACTTTCCAGAAAAATACATGTAAGGTGCAAGAACTGCTTAAACAAAGCACTTCCAGGGTAGGCTTAGGGTCTGTTGCCTGTCCAGTTAAGGAGTCCTTTGGCTCAGAAAACACTAAGGTACCTAAGAAAGTGGGTATGTATCATAGCATAAAAAATATTTCCCATCTTTCTGTAAGAGATGGATTAAGAAAAACTGACACAGAACTAGGTTCCAAAGCAAAGTCATCACTCTACACTGATCTAGAGGATCTACACAAAACAGGTACAGCTCAGAGAGACTATACAAAGTCTACTCAGAAACCTAGAATCAGTCTTAATTCTGTACATTGCCACAAGAGGGCACCTTTCTACTTAAAACCAATCCTGAGTACAACAATGAAGGACAGTGGTGTAGGACCCAAAAGGGATCTCAAGGGAAAAGAAAAGGCAGAACCAGCTGACAGTTCATTAAAATTAAACAGACAGAAAGTAGACAGTTCCAAAAAACTGAGGCCAAAATATTTGATTATTCTAATTCAGAACAAAGAACAAATTCTGGAATTTTTTTTATCTTGTATATTATATCAACTTCAGACTGAAAATATGCAGAAACAAATCTCAGCAAAAACAGCTCTACATTCAAAACGTTTTAAGCCAGTGGTAGAAAAGACATCAAACAAAGTAAACATTCTAGGAGATCAATCTTCAAAAGGAGTTAGCCCGCATACTAAGCGAGGAAAGGATTGGCCAGAAAGTGCATGCAAGGCTTTCCCAATGTCTAATACTCAATCTTTGATGGACATCCATAGGATTACACCACCACAGGTAAAGAAAGCATTAAAAACAGTAGGTAGTCTGGACTCTCACACTTTAAATACAGAAAATGGAGACCAGAAAAGAAAGATAAAAGAATTAAACCAGCACCACATGTCATTTTCCTTCAAGAATCTGGAGGAACATATATTTTACTCCCCAAATTATTATGTCCAGTCACATTTAGAGCCTCAGGCAAAGGAAGTAACTTCAGAAGTAGGCAACATATCAAGCAGGACAAAGGAGCTAGATTTGTCATCTAAAGATCAACTAAATACTGTGTGTGAATGTAGACCAGAGTGGATGTTCCCCTCAGTTATTTCAGAGCAAACAGAAGAAGATAAGGTGTTGCTTTTGGAGTCAGGCAGTAAAACTATAAAATGTCCAAGCCTTTTGTTGCCGAAAAGAAAGCAGTCATCTGATGGAATCCAGATAAGTAAATCAGTGTCAAATGATAGCTTACCCATGCTAAGAGTCAGCAAAAATGAATTGTTATCATATAAAGCAAGCAAAAAGAAGCAAGAGGAGCTATATCTGCCTGAGCTGTTCTTACACTGCCTTTCATTATATATGCAGTTTTTGCATGAAAATGAAAAACTGAAGGGTAACATAGAATATGGAGTTCTGAAAGATATAATACGCCTTGAAAGAAAAGCCATAAGCTTGAAGAGGTTAGAACTTCCACCTAGAAGGTCCATTGACTATGCTCAAAGTGATAAAGCAGAACCACACTGTTACAAAAAAGAGAAAATGATATGCATGAGGCGTGGAAAGGATAAACCAGGTTTGGTAGAAATAAAAGCATGCAAACCCATCCCTTTACCTCATTCCAAATTGGATAAAGAGAAAACTGATGTGATCATCTCAAGTAATGTAAGAAAAGAAAAATACAAATCACAGGAAGAAGAGACTGGCATAAAAGAAATGAAGATGGATGAAATAATAGGTTCTAATGTTACCTTAAAGACAGAGGAATCAACACTGTCTTATTCATCTAGTGGAAACAAATTAACTTTATGCTTCGACACTACAAAACAAGGCAAAGTACAAGAAAAGTTAAGCAGATCAGACATGAAACCAACAAAATCTTTTATTTCATTACCATGTCTATCACATACTAATTTAAATTCAAGAATAAAAGTAGGAAAAGATAAGTCAGGACTACTAAAGGACTGCCTTCCACCACTAAAGCCCATGTCATCACTGAAAGGCAGAAAATTACCACTTTCAAATTCATTTAGTAGAGATGATTTCTGTGACTTAATAGAATTAAATTATCTTCCACAGAGGAAAGAATATAGGAATAATATACCATATCTGAAAGATATAATAGGCCTCAAACATATTGCTCGAAAGGGGAAGAAGCCACCTTCTAAATCTTTGTTACATGGAAAGGACCTATGGTGGGACAATAAGATACAAAAAATTATACAGGGCAACAAAAATAATCTAGATGTAGTTCAGAATAAACCTTGGGATTCTGTTCCTTCCTCGCTTTTTCTGGAATGGGATCCTAAAACAATGGAGGCATACTTAAAAGGAATAACAAAGTTCTGTCTTGAATCACCAGCAGYGTTAGAATTGTCAGGTGCGATAGGAATGTACCAGGAGCTAAATGATGGTGTTATAAGCAGTATTGAAAAAGCAAATCATATGCCACTGAAAGAGAGATTGCAGATACAGTCCAAGGACGTGATACATTCAAGCAGACTATCTTTGAGACAGAAACTGTCTTCAGCATCACAGGAGTTACAATTTAATGTTGAAGAAAAGGAAAAAAAGATACATGAAGATAAAAAAATTAAGAATTGGAACAAACCTTCCATATATTCTCTTTCTTACTCTGAAGTGGACACAAGAGTAAATGGAGAGGAAGCTATGCAAATAAGAACCCAATCTTCTAGTCATTGTTCAAAGCTCCAAAGACCATCAGATATAGGGGGAATTGTTTATAAAAAGTCTGCTTTTGAACCTGTCTTGAACAGTGTAAAACATTCCTTGGAATCTGTAATCCATAAAGAAGAGAGTACAAAAACAGAAAATAACATACATTTGAAAGAAAACCAATCAGTTTTACAGAAAAGTCAGTTAGACATTAAAGAGACAGGACAAGAGCTACAAATTAAAGATGAACTAAATGCAGTTGAAACCAATGAACACAGACACATGTACACAGACACATGGACACAGACAAATGTAAATGAAAACTTGGGACATTTGCAGGAAAGAAAATGCAAACTAGGTGAGAATTTAGCCTTGGTATCTTTACCTCACAGTAAGTTGGACATAGAAATAAAAGGCAAGGAAGAAACATGGATAAATATGGAATCTTCAGGTGCAGAAAAAATAAATTTTGCTGCATCTTTGAATGATATCATAAGTGATCCAGAAAGTTCATGCTTGTCATATAAAGAAAAGGATGGAGTGAATATATTTGAAAGAATCGCAATGCATCCTAAGGCCAAACATGTGACCAGGAAGACATCATCCCTTTCATATGTACCCAAAATAAAGAGATTTAAAGTGGATCTTGAAGAGCAAAGTAAAAAGAAGCATGAAAGTAGTAGGGAAAAAGTCATACTTCTGAGAGAAACCTGTTCTGTCATCACTTCTTCAGACATATCAGACATATCAGAGGAAGTTGAAACAGAAACAATGCAAAGCCATGTGCCCTACCCTGTGCTACAAAAATCATTTCCTGTAGGGCAAGTAGGATCTACAACGACCATTGCTAACAGTTTTAAAAAAAGAAAACTACATCCACCATGGGAAGAGGAAGTGCAAACCTCAGCCATTGATAATTTGACATACCTCAGTGGCCCAATTTCCATGACAAAGATATCTGCACGTCCTTTTGTCTCCAGTGGCAAGAAACATAGAACCCTGAGCCAGAAAAGAACTTATCAGTGGAATAGTAATGAAAAAACAGGACAGAAACAAGAAAGAGCAAGACACCATAACGTAGTTGCAACAAAACATGATGCTTCTATATCATTGCTTACAACAGGGCAAACAGCATGCACAAAGCAAGTTTCTAAATATTCAAAAAAGAGGAAAATTCTTCCCCCAGTGCAGGAAGAAGTACAAACCTCAGCCACAGATGGTTCAACCTACTCTAGTGGCATAGTTTTAAAGGCAAAGATATCTGCACCTACTCACGTGTTCAGTCTCAGTGAGCACAGTATGCCAAAAAAGAGGAAGACTCCCTATGGGAAAAATAAAACAAAGATAAGACAGAAGCAGGAAAAAGCAAGGAAGTTTAATGTGTCTGTAACAAAGAATGATTTTTCTGTGCCTTCTAGTGTGAGTGAAGAGGAAAATATACTGGGAAAAACACTATTTTCTCTTCCACCACCAAAGGTTAAAGATGTATCAGACTCAGACATAAAAACATGCTTGAAATCATCAGATTATGTCTTAAGCAATGTAAAAGAACCAACACAGGAAGAAGGAAAGAATAGACTCAGAAAAGACACGAACGATGAAAGGATCCCCAAATCAATAGATCAAAAGGTAAAGAAACTACCACAATCATATACACTCAGTATCAAAGAATTGCAGAGCAAAACCCAGGGAGAAAAACTTTTGGATCTGTCAAGTACAATTGTAAAATTGTCTGTCTCACAATCACAACTCAAGAATTTTTCAGGTTCACAGATAGCTGATAGAAAAGTTTACAGTGAGATTAAATTACTGAAAGAACATGTGCCACAGAAAGAAAAGGTAGGTAAAAAAAAGCATGTGGGCGTAAGCAGTATTATAGTGCATCCCAAGAATATACATTTGAAGACAAAGAGATCGCCTATTTTACCTATGCAAAATTTGAGTGACTTTCAATGGAAAACTAGAAAGCAGGGAGGAAAGCTCAAAGAATATAGAAGTGATCCACAAATAGCATTAACTAAAAAGTCGACTAAGATATCCAATGCTRCATCTCCTCAGCCTATTCTTACTGTGAATACAGGAATCAAAGAAGAATGCTCATCAATGTTAACAAAACCCTCTGTTTCAATGGGATACTTACAGAAATCAACAGATTTTAAAGAAGGCATTTACATTCAGTCCATTACTGGAAATTCAATTAGTCTTCACAGTGAAAAAGAACATGTGCCAGAGGAAAAGGAAGAGGTTGGAATGCAAAGAGCAAAGCTCATAACTCATAGACATCAACCAACAAAGGTGCAGAAACTTAAAGATGAACAAGGCTTGGTTTTGACTAAGTCTTCTTTATTACTAGATTTGCCTTGTCCCCAATTATACGAGGAAACAGAGTTCAGTAACACAAAACTAAGACTAAGAAATCCTGCTTTGCAGAGAATATCAACTGAAGGAGAAACAGTACCTAGAGAGGTAGGTATCACTGTTGGTGATGCCATGAAAGATGTTAAAAAACATAATATGCCTCAGAGAGAAGATACATATAGAAAAGAAAAAATAGAAATAATAGACAGGAGAGGCACAGATATAACTTTGAAGTCACGGAAATCACTTCTATCCCAGAAGCTCCACAGAACAGAACTTCACATGAACATTAAAGCCCCCAAACCAGAGAAGCACGATGACAACAGTGACTCTCGAGTCTTGAGGAAAATGTACACTTCCAAAGCTTCTCTGACCAACGTCACGCGGTGCAAAAGTGTACAAGTAGTTGAAGTCAACCATCTTCTAGATGGCTTAGAGAGCAAATCTTCTTCACTCTCACAAATTGTTCCAGCATTATCAGAAACAGAAAAAATGACACACAAGGAGGACATGTGTACTAATGTCAGAAAAGGAAAGCAATACTCAAATCAGAGAGACAAAACAGTAGACTTGACAATTGAGGTGCCTTGCAAAAAGGCAAAGGTCTCACCAATTTCACATCTTCTTAATGCAAACGAATTTGTCCTAAATATGAAAGTTCTGGAGAAAAAAGTACACAAAAATAAAAGTGAACTCACTGTGGTTGCATCACGGACTTTCTTGTCCATACCATCATCAGATTCTAGTTATTCGCAGGACAAAATACAGACAGGCGCAGCACGATTTACAAAATCCCCCCATCCACAAGACAATTTCCGAGAAGCAGCAGATGCCCAGGACACAGCAACCAGAGGGCTAGCTGAGATTGATTGTAAGTGTATTTTTAAGGCAACAGAAGACAATGTGCTACTGAAACAAACCAGGCCACAGAAGTCAAAGTGTGTGTCCAGTGCCCTGCGAATAAGTCAACAACCACGTATTGGATCAGAATGTAAGACAACCTTCCCATATCATAAAATCGATTTCACAAGATTAGGTACTATAATAGGGGAAAAGGTGCTGGACATGTCCTACAAATGGCAAAAGGGTCAGCAAGGAAAATATAAAAAAGAATCTTCAACTAAAATTTTAAATTGGAAGGAAAGTGAAATCAAAGATAATTTAAGTCATAAAGCTAAGTTTTCAGTTTCTCCATTCTTTTCTTTAGAAAAGATACCACTTAAAAAATTAAGCATTGTCCATTCGAGTAAATCTCAAGACAATGAAAAACAGAAAGTGATGATGATAGAGCAAGTCAAGCCCTCAGCCAAAGGTAGCCAGCAGGTTAAGCCAAAGTCCTTTCCTTTTCTTAATGTTCCAGTTCCCAGCAGAAATCAGCGGACACCTTCACAAATAAATGTGGATAAAAAAACTGTAGTGAATATCAGTCCACAAACCCAGTCAAAGGTACATATGACTGCTAAGGAGTTTTGTGACACAAAAAGGAAAGATTCATCACTGATTGTTACTGCAAAGAAAAACCTTCAAGGACAACAATTGCTTCAAACAAACAACCTCAAGTCATTGTACACCTATATTCCTATTTGTCCTAAAAGCCAGAAAAACCGATTCACAGTAATAAGTCTGAAAAGAGAATTGAAACCCAAATATTCAACTATGAGAATACCAAAACACCCAATTTCAAAGATGCTTGGTATCATAGGATGGGGTAGTCCAAGCAGGAAGAGGAAATTAGAGTGTGCCATCAACAAACCAAAACCCATAGTTCCAAGGAGTAAAGATAGCTCTTCAGGAATCATTATCAGAAGTCTTTGTGTTTCCATGATAAATCCACCTCACGATGAAAGAATAGTTGAATCAAAAACAAATTTAAGAAGGGAAATGAGAGTCTGTCATTCTAAATTCCAGGAGAAATTACCAGATGCTAGAAAAATTAAGGACATCTTAATACAAAGAAACTCATTTGACACTATAGAAACTCATTCGAGAAAAACAATGAGAATAAATGTTCCATCTCCAAGACTACAGTCACTGTCTGGGACCCCACTATTTGATATGTTGAGAGAATGTCCCTTGCTCTCAAAGCAAGGGGAAGCTGCTCCAGGAACTGTGCCCACAACATTTCAAGATAAAAACAATGAAAACAAAACACTTGTAGAACATTTGTTTCCCATTTATAAAGTGCTTAAAAGTGTCTTTGAAGTCCCTGTTGAAAAGATCCAAAATCAAGTTCATTCTGAAATTCTGGAGAAAGTAGACACCTACAAGCCTGATGATACAAAGGCATCTCCTTTGCCAGAGAGTCCAGACACATCATCAAAAATAGAAGCCACATTGCTACATACACCTCTTTTAAAACAGCTTACTCCAGAAGTAAAAAATAAGCTTACTATGCATTTAGTTTCCAAAGCAACTGAGATAAAACTGAATCAGATACCAGAGATGGTGAACACATCCTTACGAAAGTGTGATTCTCACTCCCAACGAACTATTTCAGAAGATTACAGTTACAAGTTTTATCTGAAAGATATAAAAACGAATTTTAAATATCCAAAAGTTGATGCTATAAGTGCCAACTTAAAAAACAATTATGAAAGAGATTTTTCTCCTCTCAGCTGTGTGAAGACACCAACAACTAATGTTTCAAGTAGCAACAAGAAGGCCATGACAAAACCAAAGGATATCAAAAAGCAAGAAAGTATAAGATCTTTAGCAAGTTTGAGTAATCTCCCCTTGATTCATGTTCTCCACAAGTTCTCAGAGAAAGAAAAGGACAACCTTCTTGTGCATCTTTGTACAAAAACAGTGGAGATAAAAACAACGCGCCTTCCCAGAATAGCTGTACAATCTTATGCGATCGTCAATGGCCAGGATAAATCAAAACCCTTATTTAAGTGTATCCATTCTGCCACAAAAGGGCCAAAACGAACAAACCGAGTTTTAGTACTTTTTGATGAAAAATCTTTTTGTGAAATCGACTGTGATTTGCAACACAAATACCTCCGCTCACTCCCTAACCCTTCTGTCACTGTGGTCTCTATGCCAAATGCACTTCCCAAACACACTTTGATAAGTAAGGATTCAGGTTCAGAATCTAAAAAAGTAGATGATAGTGAGGAAAGTAGTGCTCTTTCCTTTGACAAAGAATTTTTACAACATGTTTCTTTCCCAAAGGTAAATCCACAAGAAAGCTCATTATGCTTCAGAAAATTCCAAGAGTCAATTAATGTGCCTGCCTTTTACCCTGATCTACATGGCACTGAACAAAATGATATAATTCTTTCAGATTTAAAATTACAGATGACACCAGAAAAGAATAAAAAATGTCATGTATGGTTTCAAGAAACCAGTGCATACAAGCATTCTGTTTCAGGAACTCAACAAAATACTGCTGATTTAGTCAATTCACATTCATCTTGGATTTCTGATGATTGGATGAATGTCCCCTTAAATACTGAGACTTCAACAGACATGGCAGAATGCCAAGCTCTTGAAGAAAGTAACAGTGAAGACTGTGTGTTTATAGAAACCAATTTTTACTTAACTCAGGATTCACAGAATTTTCTGTCTGAGGTACCTAAAGGCATTCCATTGCCAGATATTCACATAGGTGATAAGGCAACTTATTTTAAACCATTTTCCTATGAAAATCCAAATGACAGCCATGCTAGAACCCATAGAAAACCTACCTCCCCTGTGACACAACCTTTTTATCAGTCTCAAAATAGCAGGAAATGTAGGTCTAACTCTGAAATGCCACAGCCTTCTGACTGGTTGTCTCACAGTTCATCCAGTACTGTGGAAATCGAGTCTACATCATCTTCCATAATGTTCAATGAAGAAAAGCATTGGACCAAGACCACATGGAGCAGAACAAGCTACTCTTTAACCTCTTCAACAACGGAATCAAGTATTAAATTGAGTCTTGCTAAAAACAATGGCAAGTCTTACATGTATCCACAACTAAAGGATAGAAAAAAGGCTAGATCTGATTTATGTAGAAAGCCCAGTATCTACCGGAGCTCACATTACAGCCACTTATGCAGTAAAGAGAAACAGACAAAGAAGAAAAAACAAACCAATCAGATGCCAGAGCCAAATGCTCATTGGCAGAACATCAAATTCTATTCAGAAAGAAGAGAAAACCCGCCCTTTTTTTATGTTTGTGTACCAGCAGATTCAATGGATGTTATTCCCCAAACCATTCGCTGGGTTATTCCCCCAAACATTTTACAAAAGAAAAACTTCCACACTCCTAAAGTGGCAAATATTTCAAATTCTTGGAACTTATGGAGTTCATCTAAAAAGTGGTTAGGGTCACTTGCGGGGGCCTTTAATACAGTCCATTATGGTTAGTATCAACTACACGTGGATTCTTCTGAATTGGAACGCTGGTTGCTACTGTGATATTCTATGAAAATAAAATAATAGAATGTCATATTTGCTTGAGATGTGAGATGTGTTTACTCAGCTCATCTCCTGTAAAGGTAGATGCATGCAATTGTTCTTGAAGGCTGGGAGTGGGGCATGGCTTTGTTCCATCCTACCAGGTAAGCTCTCCCTTCAGTTAGTGCTGCTTCTTCATAATCCTAATGTGAGAGGTTCATAGACCAGAAGCCTTTTTCCAACCCTTCCCTCATGGCTGAAGGGTGAGTGGGAAGAACATTCTATTTTCGCCAAGGTGGAGGATAGGTAGCTGAAATGAAAAAAGAGGAACATAGAAATAAAGAGGAACTATTTTAAATAGCACAACAAGGTCCACACTGTAAAATAGCACAAAACCCACAGTAAGTACAGAGTTTTGCCCACTGAGTTGGACAATCGTACTGAATACCTCAATCCTTATTATAATAGAGAAATCTGAATACTCAAACACAAAGACCAGCACCCATTAATCACATTCCAGAAAAACAGCCATTAGTGAAAACCGACCTAATCTATACCTCATCCCACTCCTCTGTAATTAGGATTTTGGAACAAATCCTATACATCATTTGGTCCATAAACATTTTTATTATATATCAGCATAAGGCCTTTKAAGATGACCACATGCCTCTGTCACATCTAAAAATAATGTAAACTGTTCCTTAAATCCCAACTGAGTTACAGTAGTGACACATTTAAAATAAAATGTATGCTTCAAAAGGCTGCCTGCCACTTGTGGTGATACAAAACACACCTGTAATCATGAGTTTAATTCGTAGTCATGAACAATAGGGGAGAAGAAACTGAGTGATTAGGTGCGTTGCAATGACTATTCTTAGTTGTCATCTTGACTGATGGTTTAATGTTGTTCCCGGGTTTCGGCACCACATGATGGGTTATAAATGGGGAGAGAAGAAGGGGATTAGAGAGTGTGGC
>BDUI01000151.1:225157-242858 GCA_002335545.1 Apodemus speciosus
CTAGGATATTTCTACATACTGTTCTATATGCTCTTGTTCTTGTAAATCATACATTCTGATGATTCAGACTTGGAATCGGCTAGTAACAAAATTTGCTGCTATAAGCTGAGTTTTGAGGCAGTTAAATTCATGGAATCACTGCCAGTATGTGCTATGCAATAACTTGTAAAGTCACACATGAAAACAAAGGGAATTATAAAGCTCCTCCATATTCTGTACACATTTTTGTTAAGAGTTGGCAGTCTGATTCCTGAATGCATTTGGCATGCATGGCTGTGAAGACACATACTGCACTCACTGCAGAACTGTCATTACCCATTAGCTGTTGTATGGAAAAGACTTATTGAATAAACCATATGACTAGCTGTTTAAGATCTTCTCACAACAGTGAAGGTTCTAGAAGAAATTAAACCAGCACCTTTGTAGGCCAGTGAGTAGCCATTACTATGTAAGAGCAATTCTCCCTCTAGATTCAGAGGGCTAGGAGGGTAGTTAGAAATTCTGTCAGGGAGAGTTGTCTTCCACCAACCCTAGTAGAGAAGTACTCATGTCTTTCTATTTTTGCTTAACATGATTAGACTCATGTCTAGCTTATTTATTACTTTTTCTTCTTAAGAAATTCAAGAAATTTTGGGCATGTTCCCTTACTCACCTCCCTACATGGAGGCTTCTCACACCTTATATGCAGAGGATGAAGATCAAAGTATTTTCAATATTGGCTTATTGAAAGAGCAGAGAMGAAAACATGGAACAAAAGCTGCAGTTAAACCAAATAAGCAATTTTTAAATGAGTAGCACTCTGAATGCACCAAGACTTTCTCATGGGACATGGTGGTCAATTCAAGGGCCACTTTTCAGTGCTTAGATTAGCCTGCAATGGTAGGTAAGTGTCAAGTTATCCAGTCTCTGTTCAACGCAATAAGGCAATGGGTACCACAAGGGATATTAGAGTTTTGTGTGTCTATGGTTAGAACTGGCCTTTTCTAAGGTAAAGAATGTGTAATTCCAGGATGTAGGTAACAGCATTAAGGAGTAGTAGAACATCCCATGAGAAACTGCTTATAGCTGGAAATGTCCTCAGGAAGTAATCCCAAGCATACTCTGTAGCTCTAATGTTCTATGTAGGAAGTCATCTCTGCTGAGTTCTTCAGTTGTTTTCATTGTAAGTACTGTAGGCATTTGACACAATGACTTTCAGTCACCACCTCATCTTTCTACAATTTTTTTTGGTTTGAGGATATGGTCTARTGTAGAGGTTACTTGAGATCATCTGTTCTCAAGAAGCACAGTATGATCTAGACAAGAAATGATACATGTTAGCACCCTGACTCTCCCAACTACAGAACTATACCAATAAAACTATTTACATATGGTTCAATGGCCATAGTTTACTGACACTTCCTGAGGTACTTCAGATGAAGGGGCAAGACCTGGCTGGTAAAACAGATTCTGAAATTAGTAACAGGACACTCTGAAGTGATCTTTGGAAGTTGCTATAGTCTTTCTGAGCCAAGACTAGATTATGTGCCTGTATGTGTACAGGTGAAAACATATATGAGAGTTCATGCAATCAGCTAGCTATCTACAGAAGGATGTTAAGACTCTAGATCCTATAGAAACTACATGCAAAACATTTTAAAGCATATTAATATTTTTTCATAAAGCTCTGAAGTTCTTGTGAAATTAAAAAAAGTTACAAATGACTAGATAGATCTTTAATAGCAGTAAACCATGGAACAAATATCACCCCCCAACACACACACACACACACACACACACACACACACACACACACACACACTTAAACACAATTAACATATATAAGACTTAAGCACGGGTTGGAGAGATGGCTCAAGGTTAAGAGCACTACTGATCTTCCAAAGGTCCTGAGTTCAAATCCCAGTAACCACATGGTGGCTCACAGCCATCTGTAATGAGATCCAACACCCTCTTCTGTTGTGTCTAATGACAGCTGCAGTGAACTTACATATAATGATAAATAAATCTTAAAAAAACAAACACTAAAGAACATCTAAAAAAAAAAGCTTACACACATAATAAGCACTGGAAATATATTCAAATAACTGCAAACCCATAGGAAAAATAAATCACCTCATATTTTGGCCTATAGATTTAATGAACTAGTCTATTCTAACACCAAACTTTATGAAAAATAAGAGCAACCTTGAATAGCTTCAATATTTACTTTTATTTATATATATATAAAAAATAAGGTATCAGAGTGCATATGGTGTATTGTGTCTGTGGTTTTGCACGTTTATTCATGTATTTTACATGATTTCAATATTATAAACATACTGTTTATATCTTTACAAAACCAGATTCAGCTGTCTGTTACCAACACATGCAATTTTAATTCATTCTGATGCTGTGTACTTGAGGATGCTGTAAAAACAACCTGTTTGTTATGACTCCTTAGTGAAGATTTCTTTAACATGTTTCTTTTCCCAGTTGCCATGTGTTTATGCCCCCTACTATCCCCATTAATTAAATTTATTTTTAGAAAAAAAGTCTGGAAATTATGTTCCCGTAATTTTTAGTCAAATAAATGATTTAGCTACATCTAATGTAGCATTTTTAAGGCCTCTATATAACTGGAAAAATTTAGCATGTTTTAACCTTTTTGATTTATAAAATAAAAAATGAATGACATTTTACCTCTAAAATAAAAAGATGAAAACCTCTCATGCAGTGAGCAGCTGCATCCAGCTCAGTGTTGGGGCTGGCAGGCAGGATAAGCCTTCCCACTTGCCAAGTGTGGGAGGCAGCAGGAAAGCAGCAGGATGTTAGAGGTCTATATTACATGTATTAAGCCACACGCCATTAAGTTCTCTGATAAATACATATAGTTTTAATGATCAGTATTGGATGGTGGATGAAAACATGCATTAGTCAGACTAAAAATGCCAAACATTTGTCCATATATCCATTCACTATAAAATTTTCTGTATTGAAGTTTAAAGTTTTGGTTCTTATTTTAGAATACACAATAATCAGGAGGATACATGATGGGGAGCCAGTTTTCAGTAAAAGATGCACAATGGGTCCATCCAAGTAATTTCATCAGCTATAATAAAAGAAAGCATTAATAAAGGAAGTGACAGGTCCCAAGCCCAAAATTCAGAATAATTTAATAACAGTCACGATGCACGGAAATCTTCCTTCTCTCAGTCTATCATTCATTAATTGATCAAACTACTGACTATACTTCCTAACTCCCCCCTTCCTAACAAAAAACAATCTTTTTCATAGGAGCACAAGTACATAGAAACAATAACAGGAACTCCAGAAAGAGTTCTTTTAACCTAATCAAGACCCAAAGGACTTAAACTGTCTTACCACTTGTACTAAGTGATGAACACAGACAGAAAACAAGATGGCATTAAAATAATTTCCTTCGTATCTCAAGCTAACTCATGGAGAAAGATCCAATTAGTTTTTCTTTGCATATGCAATATATGGTAAATTAATAAAGGTGGTAATCATCTCAGACAAAAAAAGGAAAATATAAATTCTACAAATTCAATGATTTTAGAACCAATGCAATACACATTAAGGAATGCTTCTTCCTTCAAAAAAGAAAACATTGTCTTCTAAATACAGAAAGTATTTAAACATTCAAAGCCAATAAGGATCTCTTAATCACAGTGAAAATATTTCGGAAAGTTGGATGGCTACAAATAAATAATGCATTTATTATGTAGTTCATACTGCTTTAGTAATGGTAACAACTGCCCACAATAGAATATATAACGTTTTATAATGAATGCTGTTTTTTTCAGTGTTCTAGTCACTACACAGTATGGAAGTCATATACAGTATAATTACTTACTTGAATACAATTTTTCCAGTTTTCTTTTGTTGGTTTTTCTTCTACAAGTTTGGTTGCAAACTTAAGGCCTCTCCCATACATCTTATTTACTAATGCATGCTTATATGCAAATATCAAAACCTATAAAATAAAATAAAGATTATTTATGGCATACATATATTTTAAGGCATATAGCTTTAACAATGAAATAAAGCTTTCACAGAAGTATAGCTTTTCTTGTGTGCAGGCACACATGTGTATGTAGAGGTCAGAAATCAGTACAAGGTATCTTTCTTAATTGATTTCCACTTTATTAAGGTTGATTTGGCTAGAGTGCTGAGCCCACAGATCATCCCAATACTGCTGCTGAAGCTCTAGAATTATAGGTGCATGCCATAGTGCTTGGTTTTTTTTTTTTTTTTACATTGGTACAAGGGATTGAATTCAGGTCCTCCTACTTGTGTGGCAGGCAATTTACTGAGTGAGCAATCTCCCCAGCCTCTGAAAGTATAGCTTTTAAGTTGAGTATGTTGTATTAAGGAAATTTAAAAAGATGTCTTTTAAGGGCAAATAATTACATAAATGAGTACAGGAAGTAAATAAGGAGAAGTCATAAGCTACTAAAATCCACTTTAAACCATTACTTTGTGTAAAATAAACCATAGTTGACATAATTATAGAAAACAAAGAGTAGAAATAAAAATGGCCAACATCAATCATTAAATTTGTAAAGCACATGCTTTATATAAACATATTCTTTCTGTCACACTATTTCTATGTTTTGCCTGGACTACAGAGTCTGGTAACCATCTTCAAACTGATTTGTTCTTTAAGGGCCAAGACATGTATTAAAAAAATGTTCAATTACCAGGGTAAACAGGTCAGTACTGTAGTGCATTACCCATGGTCAGCAGTGTCACTGTGAAAACAAAAGTATGTGTAACAATCTCACTGTGGTGATATAAGTGTTTACCACCTTGTTATATTTCTCGAAGACAAAGACTAGTTATCTCTGTTTGCAGGAGGAAGTAGTATTTAGCCATCAGCAGATCTTCAGTAACTGTTAACAACCAACAGCAATACCACCAAGGACTTTCCATTAACTGAATATTTACTCATAACTTTCGGGTAAGAAATAGGCATCAATGTTCAGTAACTTGTGACAAAAATGTCAGAGACAGTAATCAAACTCAATTTCAGGTTCTCATCTCTAACCCCTGAAGGATTCTGCCTGTTTTACTTTCATGAGTACTACTGAGGCCTTCTACAAATACACTACTGGTCTGTGGAGGAATTGGACCACACAGAAAGAACTTTTACTAGTTTTAGCTGTTTGGATTTTTCAATTAAAAATTACCATATTTAATCCTGAGAACCTGTGATTCCATTGACAACAATGAACTTTTCTGTGAGAACTCTACTTTTCCTTCCTTTCCTTCTCAAGGAAGATTAATAAAAATAGTTATATAATCACTGTTGTAAGAATAGACAAAAGAGATTTAATCTATTTTTTAAAAACTCAAATTAAAAAAATTTCAACTTGCTTTTTCAAACATTTGTTTAAAACGAGTAGCTAAAAACTGAGACATGTAGAAGTTATGGAGTTTTGAAGAAAATAATATCTAAACTAAGGAGCATATTTCACCCTAAAAATTAACATAAAAACTTCGGGAAAGAAAAAGGACAATTTTCCAGAAGACCATATAACCATCTTAAAAGGCTACTATGAATATCCTCAAAATTGTTTTCAAAATCATTGTTGAACACTACTAAGACAGTTCGGTTAAGTGCAAGGTACTTGGGTTAAAATCTTGAGAGTGGAGCCTCATCTTTATCCTCTTTGGCAGACAGAGCACAAGAAGGCCTGAGAAATCACTACCAAGAACTGTGCCAAGACCAATGGCAGAAGGGTAAGTTACCTTAGTGTCAAAAAGATCTGTCCACTTTGTAGTTTCCCAATAGGTTTCCGATAGTGATTCCATGGTACTTTCTCTTTCCTCTTCCTTTGCTTCTGCATCTCCAGCGGCTGCCCCATCATGAGGCTGTGTATGAAGAAGGTGGTCTGCCAGAGCACATCCTTTCCTACAGAGGGCATCTACCAGGGTGGACTTCTGCTTGTCCATATCACTGGAGAGCAAATAAAAATTTTTTTTGAAACGTCAGTTAAATGTTTTCCAAGGGATGCTTTTATTTGAAGTATATACATTCTTTGCTCTAAAACTTACCATGCATAAATTTTATACATCCATATTGTGTAAGAAAATTAACATCCATGATATATAACAAAATTGTGTTACACATCAAAAGACATTGTTACTAGTAAGTATCATACGGCTCATCATATATACAGATGAAATCAGTTAGGACAACTGTACTTCGTTAAAGCAGAATGCCATAGGAAGAGTTGAAGGATTATCCATTTGTTACGTCAGCTATACAAATTTTAAGAAGGGCAATTAAGTCTTTAAAAAAAAAAAAAAAGTGGAGATCCCTCCAACAGTTCCCTGACTGCCTGGTTTACCTGGGGAACAGTCAACAAACTGAGCTGCACTCAGTACCCTGACCTCTAATGTCTGGCTTAAGACCCTGTCTGCCTTCCTGAAGAGGCCTGCAAGGACTGAGGAGGATACAGGTCCATGGCTCTCCCTAACTCATGAGGAGTCTTGCTGGAATCAGGAACATCTAACCAACACTATGACAACCAGATGACTAAGTCAGGGTAAGAACACAACCAACAAGAGCCAGGGCAGTAAGGCACCAACACAGTAGAAGCATAAAAGATGACCTTAAATCAAGACTTGAAAGAGGTAATGAATAAATCCATGAAAGGAATACAGGAAAACACTGGCAAAAGTTAGAAGCCCTTAAAGAGGAAACAAATCCCTTAATGAAACATAGGAAAATACACCAAACAGGTGAAGGAAATGGACAAAATAGTACAAGACCTAAAAACGGAAATAGAAACAATAAAGAAATCACAAATGGAGTCAACCCTGGAGCTGGGAAACCTAGAAAAGGCATCAGGAACTATAGACAAAAGCATCACTAAGAGAATACAAGAGATGGAAGAGAGTATCTATTGCAGGCATAGAAGATAACACATTGGTCAAAAAACTGCTAAGTGTAAAAAGTTCCTAGTGCAAAAACATCCAAGAGATTTGGGACACTATGAAAAGACCAAACCTAAGAATAACAGGAATAGAAGAGGGAGGGGATTCCCATTTCAAAGGGCCAGAAAACATCTTCAACAAAATCACAGAAGAAAACTTCACTAACCTAAAAGAAACAGATGGCCATAAACTGTACAAGAAACCTACAGAACACCAAATAGATTGGGCCAGAAAAGAAAATCCTTCCACCACATAATACTCAAAACACTAAATGTACAGAATAAAGAAGGGTAACTACACTTACAAAAACACACAAAATTAATCATCTCACCACAAACCCTAAAGAAGAGAAACACACACACACATACACACACCACCACCACCACCACCAAAATAATAGGAACTAAGAATCATTGGTCATTAATCTCTCTCAAGATCAATGGACTCAATTCCCCAAACGGCACAGGCTAACAGACTAGATATGTTAACAGGATCCATCATTCTGCTGCATACAAGACACACACCTCAGCCACAAAGATAGTCACTACCTCAGAGTAAAGGGTTGGACAAAAGTTTTCCAAGCAAATGGTCCCAAGAAACAAGCTGAAGTAGTCATTCTAATATCCAATAAAATAGACTTTCAACCAAATGTCATTACTCATCAAAGGAAAAACCTACCATGATGAAGTCTCAATTCTGAGCATCTATACCCCAGATGCAAGGGCACCAACATTTGTAAAAAAGAAACTTTAGTAAAGCTCAAAACACACACTGAACCCCACACAATAGTGTGAGACTTCAACATCTGACTCTCACCAATGAACAGGTTATCAAACCAGAAACTAAACAGAGACACAATGAACACAACAGATGTTATGAACCAAGTGGATTTAACAGATATCTACAGAACATTTGACCCCAAAACAAAAGAATATAACTTCTTCTCAGCACCTTGCCCAACCTTCTCCAAAACTAACCATATAATCGGACACAAAACAAACCTCAACAGATACAGGAAGACTGAAATAATCACTTTAATCCTATCATATCACCATGGACTTAGGCTGGACCTCAATAAAAACAGAAAGAACAGAAAACCCACAAACTCTCTAGTTAATGAAAACTTGGTCAGGGAAGAAATAAAGAAATTAAAGAGTTTCTAGAATTCAATGAAAATGAAGACACAAAATACCCAACCTATGGGTCACAATGAAAGCAGTCTTAAGAGAGAGAGAGAGAAAAAAAATCAATTACGCCACTCAGTGCCTTCACCACTTAACAGTACACCTGAAAGCTCTAGAAGAAAAAGACACTAACACACCTAAGAGGATTAGAGGGCAATAAATAGTCAAATTCAGGGCTAAAATCATCCAATTAGAAATCAACAAATCCAAGAGCTGGTTCTTTGAGAAATTCAACAAGATAAATAAGCTTTTATCCAGACTAACTAGAGGGCACAGAGACAGTATCCAAATTAACAAAAATTAGAAATGAGAACGGATACATAACAATAGAAAATGAAGAAATTTAAAAAATTATCAGATCCTACTATACAAAAAACCTATACTCAACAAAACTGGAAAATCTAGATGAAATGGATGATTTTCAGAACATATACCAAAGTTAAATCAAGATCAAGGAAACTTATCTAAGCAGTCCCATAACCCCTAAGGAAACAAAAGCAGTCATTAAAAACTCCCAACCGAAAAAAGGCCAGGGACAGAAGGATCTTGTACAGAATTCTACCAGTTTTTCAAAGAGCTTATATTAATACTTGTCTATTGCACAAAATAAAAACAAAAGGAACACTACAAAATTCATTGTATGAGGCCACAATTACTCTTGATACCTAAACCATACAAAGAGCCAACAAAGAAAGAGAACCTCAGACCAATTTTGCTTATGGACGTCGATGCAAAAATAAAACTGAATTCTTGCAAACTGAATCCAAGACCACATCTAAACTATCATTCACCACAATCAATTATATTTCATCCCAGGGATGCAGGGGTGGTTCAATATATTTTGTATATGGACTTTTGGTCCATTTATGTAATCCACCATAGATAGAAATTGAAAGATTAAAACCACACGATCATCTTATCAGACTGCTTTGACAAAATCAGAACACCTTCATGTTACAAGTTTTGGAGAGATCAGGCGTACAAGGTACAGACCTAAACACAATAAAGGCAAATACAGCAAGCCAGTAGCCAACATCAAATTACCTGGAGACAAACTTAAAATCAATTCCACTAAAATCAGGGACAAGACAAGTTGCCCACTCTGTCCCCATCTATTCAATATAGAACTTGACATTCTAGCTAGAGCAATAAGACAGCTAAAAGACATCAAGAGGATATAAATTGGAAAGGAAGAAGTCAAAGTACAGATATTCCCAGATGATAAGATAACATACATATGGGACCTCAAAAATTCTACCAGAGAACTCCTAGCTGATAAACATCTTCGGCAAAGTAGCAAAGTGGCCGGATTCAAAATTAACACACAGACAGACAGACAGACAGACAGACAGACAGACAGACAGACACACACACACACACACACACACACACACACACATACCATACCCCACACACAAATCAGTAGCTCTCCCTCCTTCGGCAAAGNACCATACCCCACACACAAATCAGTAGCTCTCCCTCCTTCGGCAAAGTAGCAAAGTGGCCTGATACAAAATTAACACACACACACACACACACACACACACACACACACACACACACACACACTCCATACCCCCCACACAAATCAGTAGCTCTCCCTCCTTCCTACAAATGATAAACAGGCCAAGAAAGAAATTAGGGAAACAACATCCTTTATAATAGTCATAAAAAATATAAAATATCTCAATGTACACTCTAACCAAGTAAGTTAAAGACCTGTATGAGAAGAACTTCAAGTCTCTAAAGAAAGAAATTGAAGAAAATATCAGAAGATTGAAAGATCTCTCATGCTTATGGATCTGCAGGATTATCAGAATACAAATGGTCATCTTACCAAAAGCAGTCTACAGATTTAATTCCCATCAAAATTCCAACTCAATTCTTTAGAGACCATGAAGAACAATCTCAACTTCATATGGAAATAACAAAAACCCAGGATAGTTAAAGCAATACTGTATAACAAATTTCTGGAGGTATCACCATCCCTGACTTAAAGCTGTATTACACAGCAATAGTAATAAAACCATGTGACATAACAAACAGTTTGATCAATGGAATAGAACCGAAGACTCAGAAATAAACCCATACACCGACAGACACTTAATATTTGAGAAAGCCAAAAACATACAGTTTATGCATCTTCAACAAATACTACTAGTATAACTGGATGTCTACATGTAGAAGAATGCAAATAGAACCATACTTATTTCCCTGCACAAAACTTAAGTCCAAATGGATCAAAAACTTAACCATAAAACCACATACAGTAAATCTAATAGAAAAGAAAGGGGGGAACTGCCTTGAACTCATTGGCCCAGGACACAATTTCCTGAACAAACACCAACGGCTTAGACACTAAGAAAAACTGTATTAACTGAATTAATAACCTCATGAAACTGAAAAGGGTTTGCAAGGCTAAGGACACCATCAATAAGGTAGAATGGCAGTCTACAGAATGGGAAAAGATCTGACAGAGGACTAATCCAAAACAAACAAACAAACAAACAAACAAACAAACAACCCCCCCAAAAAACCCAAAAAAACTCAAAGAAATTAGATATCAACAATCCAAATAGCCCAATTAAAAAATGAAGTACAAAGCTAAACACAGTATTCTCCACAAAGAAAAACACTTAAAGAAATGTTCAACGTCTTTAATCATGAGAATAGAAATTAAAATGCCTCTGAGATCATTTAACAGCTGTCAGAATGGCTAAGATTAAAAACTCAAGTGACATGACAGCACATGCTGGTGAGGTTGTGAAGCAACCCCCATTGTTACTGGGAGTGCAAACCTGTACAACTGCTTTGGAAATCAATTTGGCAGTTTCTCAGAAATTTGGGAATAATTCTACCTCTAGTGCCAGTTATATTACCCCTCAGTAGTACCCAAAAGATGTTCCCCACCTTGCAAGAACAATTGCTCAACTTTGTTCATAACAGCTGTATTTACAATAGCAAGAAACTGGAAACAACTCTGATGTCCCTCAAATGAATGGATAAAAAAAAATGTGGTATGTTTATAATTGGACTACTATTCAGCTATTAAAAACAACTACATCATGAAATTTGCAAGCAAACAGATTGAACTAGAAACTATCATCCTGAGTGAGGTAACCCAGACCCAGAAAGACAAACACGGCATGTACTCACTTATAAGCGGACATTAGCTATAAAATACAGGATAACCATGTTACAATCCATAGACCCAGAGACTAAGGAACAGGGAGGATGACTGAATCTCACTCAGAAGGGGAAATAAGATAGGCTATGGAGGTGGAAGAAGCAAGGGAACTTGGTGGGAGGGTAGTGTGGGGAACAGGTCCAGAGCATTGTGGAGGCTTGGGGGATAGGAGAGAATGTAAATTGGTAAATGGGAGACATCTCTGGAATGAGCTAGAGATCTGGGATGGGGAGGTTCCCAGGAGTCTATAGGAGTATCCCTATCTGAGACTCGTACCAGCTGGGGACATGGAGACACACAGGCAGTGGTCGATCACCTGTATCCAGGCAAGACTTCCAGTGGAGGGAGGGGGACACCAACCCACCCACAAAACCTCCAACCCAAAATTTATCCTGCCTACAAGATGTGCAGGGATATAGATGGAACAGAATTGAAGGGAATGGCCAAATTGAGACCTAACCCATGGGAGAGAGCCAAGCCCTGACATTATTAATGATACTCTGCTATGCTTGCAGAGTCTCCTGAGAAGGTTTATCCAGCAGCCAACGGAAAAATATGCAAGGCCCATATCTAATCATCATGAGTTGTTCAGAAAGCTGTGGGGAAGAGTGGAGAATAGGACTGAGAACTTGGAGGTGTCAAGGACACCACAAGAAGTCAACTACCCTGGAGTTATTGGGGCTCAAAGAGATTAAACCACCAACCAGAGTAAGCATAGGTTATTTTCTTGGGCTGTGTTTTAAAAAGCTGAAGAATTTATGAAATTTTTAAGGGAGTTGAAAAAAAACTGTCAATCCTAACTGTATGTTTTAAAAAAAATAAAAAATCTTCAACACTAGTACCTAATTATTAAACAAATAACTAAGAAATGAGATGCAAGAAAGATTATTTACTGGTTAGGTACTTTTTTATAGTAGCTGCATCAGGCCTGGGGTCAGTCTTCATTGCAATGTAAACTGCAAGAGCGGTTTGATCGATGTGAGAAATAACAGCATTGGCAGCATCAACGATTTCATTAAGTCTTTTCATTCGTTCCTGGGTAGGAAATAAAGAAGTGTATAAAATAGTGCATTAAAATATTTTTATTTTTCCTGTCCCAGCCATGAAACCGTATGGGCACTATGTCACTTTCTTGTAGGCCTAGAGCTCTGTGCTATCTTCTAATGTGACCTTTACCATTTCCAGTATTCCTGGAAAACGGAGGTGTGACAATACCTAACTTAAGTCTGTAGTTCAGAACTGAAGATAAAATAAATATATAAAACTTACCAAAATGACTTCTTTTAAAAAAGGAAAATTCCTTTCTAGCACACCATTAAGATTTTAGAGACAACAACCTCTATTTTATGCCACATCATGTGAAAAAGGAGAAATTAAAATTCCCCAAATCCTCATTTCCAAGCAAAATTAAGTAATCATTAAAATAAGAAAAATAAGAGTAAACGAAGATGATAAACAAGACTCTTACTTAATTATGACCATCTTGAATGGTTTACTTAGTTGTTTTTTCTTTTGTCGAACTGCTTTTGAGAGGCCGCCTTTAAATATTCTATTCTAGTTCACTCCAAACTTTCATGTTTCTGGCATGTTCCTACTTCCACTAACAGTAACAACAGCTGGTCTATGGCCCACATTAGACAATCTGGGATTATAAAAACTTTGGTAACAAAGTAGTTACTGAAAGTGTTTAGATTTCCAGTTGCCGAGGACAACTCATCCTTTAGATTGAGGCCAAAAAAAGCAGACCTTATACTTTTTGCTCTGTTAAGATTTCACTAACCATTCAAGTACCATCATCACATAATATTACACATACATACTGCACTTCATTACCAAAACTGAACTCAGTAGTGGCCAATTCTTATAGTTATCTTAATGACATAGTCAATTGGAAGAGATTCATTTTCAGGAGGCAGGAAAAGACGGCAGAAAGAAATGCACCTTTACTCAAAAATACAAACGTTAGCTACTATTATACGAAAAGCAAGTTAGTAAAAAAATTACTATATCCAACCTTTTCGGCATCCAATTGATGAAGACGTGCAACATACAGAGGAAGGTAAGCAGGATATGTTTCTTTCAATTCATTGTAAATGTCAGTAGAATCCAGCCTGGGTTAAAGAGACATATTAGTAATTTTCAATTAAAAGCAAATTTTGGTTAAAAATAAATGTAAACATTGCTTTACAGTTGTAGTCATTAAAATATTTTATAATGTAAGTATAATTATTAGAGGGACTAGTTATATATATCTATCTATCTGAAAATTACTTCAGTTAAAGAGTCCTAAAAAACATTTAGATGAAACTAGGCATCAACATGGGCTGGAGATACGGCTCAGTGGGAACCCACAATGCTCTTTGGTTAGTGTGGATGTCTATCACACATTTGGGTGTCTATCCACAGAGGCCAGAAGAGGGTGTCAAAAAATTCCACAGAGTTGGAGTTCCCGGTAGTCTTGAACTGCCTAATATGGGTGTTGGGAATCCAAACTTTGGTCCTCTGGAAGAGCAGTACATGCTCTTAACTCCTGAGCTATTTCTCCAGCTCATGAGTGGAGCACTTTTGATGGAGGGAGGACATATAAGGTCTTTAGGCTGGACCTAAGCCCCCAGGAAACAATATGGATATGTGCAGGGTAAGGAATGGTACAACAAAGCTAAGACAAAAGAAGATAATGTCTTGGTGGCGCCAGTCTAAATCAAGAATTGGCAGTGAGGAAGCAGCAGTGCACTTGTGTGTGAAGAGCCATAGTTCAATATTGGGGTCATAAGGCACCCTGGCCCTTATTTTTGAGACAAAGTCTCTCACTGAATTTGGAACTTGCTGATTAGGCTGAGCCCCATGAATATCTGTCTCCACCTCAGTGGTAGGATTTTAAGCAAGTGCCCGGCTTTTTAAAGTGGGTCCTGAAGATTGAATTAAGTTTTCTCATGCTCTTCAGTAACTATTTTACTGAATAGTGTGTGTATGTATATGTTGTGTGTATGTGTGTATATATATGTATACACACACACACACACACACACACACACACACACATATTCCTGATTAGAAGTTTCTCCATTTGCAGTTTGCCTTTAGAACAATTTCCACAAGTTTTGAGAGTTCTTTTTCTTTATATAAACATTTTTTACCTACCAGTTCACTGGATGGCAGAATCAAGGCTCTCTTAAGAGAAGCAAATTTTTGCAACTCTGAAGAAATTTAAATTGAATTGTTTGCTATTTATAAGTAGCAGCCACAGGCAGACATGGTTCTTTGAAATCTAGTGAGATACTGCTAGTTTTACATAGGCCAGCAAATATGAATACAGACTGACGCTATATTAGTTTAATCCCTGGGAATTCTTTTCCCATTATAAAATCTTCTGTTCCTTCTCAGGATACATATCCACAAAGATGTATAGACAAAGTCTGCGAAAGAGGACTCACCCAGAACACTATCAGTAAAACAATGGAAAAAAGCAACTGATTCAACTTCACAGAATAAAGGTTTGTGTTAAAGTTTAAGGAAGGTAAGAAAAGCCTAACATTCTAATGAAGAATGGGCAAAGCCTAAGTTCAGCTGAGAATAAGTAGTATCTAAACAGCGCAACTGTCARTATCAGCAGCTTTTTCCATAGTGTACAGATACTGATCTTACATTCATACCAAAAACCAATTTGAGAAACATATCAAAGGTAACTTCTAATGATATCTAAATTAACAATTAAATATATTATTTGACAGAAAATGGGAAAACAAAGTTAAAACTGTATGTTTAAAAATGTCATCACAAAATTACAGAGAAAAGTTATAAACATATATTCTAAGTAAGTTATTAAATAGGTTATACTGTGCTCATAAAATAATGAAGTATACAGTCACTAAAAATAGAATATTAAATTATTAAATGACAGAGGGAGTGCCCAACACAAAAATTAACTGGAAAAGTAGGGTATATAACTACTCTCAATGCTACATGCTCAGACCGAAAAAGAGGAAAAGCGATGGCTATTTTTTAAAAGCAAAAAAGGTTATTTTTTCTTTTTTATGCCCTTCAATAAATTCTCCTCTAGAGCAAATTAAAATAAATATTTTACATATTTTATTGTCAAAATTATGTATGTTTATACAAAGTATAAACAGATGAAAAGTTTAAAAACCTGCAATCTTCTGGTCCACGTCAACAATTCTGAGTAAAGTCTATATAAACATACACTGTATTACTTGAGAAAAACTCAAAATGACTTACTTGGTCATCCACTGAATTTTAAGATCTCGTAATGCTTCAGTAAATTCTTCTTTCAAATCTTTCTCTTTTTCTGAGTCCTTTTCTTTATCTTTGCTGCCATTCTTAGTCTTTGTTGGTGGAGGTATGAGATAGTAATGAACAGGGATCACATCCTAGGAAGGTGAAAGTAAGCCCCAGGTTAATATACTTCATTTCATACACTTTAAAATCAGTGTCAAAAGCTGAGAGTCTTGTTATATGGGTTGTGCCTGCCTGAGTTGTATTATACTGTACTCCACATCTGAAGGGTCAAAAACATAAAAAATACCAATCTGCAATTACTGGAGTTTTCCCTCTGAACTTTAAAAACACTGACGTTTTTATCCATTCTATTAAAATAAAAGAGGTAAGAACTTTTCTCTATGAGTGTCTTTCGCATTCTTAGTTGCACTTGACACCTTAAGGACAGTGTACCTTTTACTTTCACAATTAAAGCTTAACAGAAGAAAACAAGTTAAAAGTAAAAAAAGATTTTTTTCTCTTAGAAAGAGGGCAGAGTAGACAAGTACTCTTCCAGCACTTATAAATAAATGTTCTACCTAGAGTTAGTTGGACAATAAACACTCAAATAATAATTTCTGATAGTGACATATGACACACAAAAATGAATCAGTAAAGGGCACAGTGACTGCTGGGTAAGATAGGAAAACCATGCAAACAAAGTGGTTATGGAAAGGTCAGCGAAGCTAAATGAAAACATGAATAAATGTGAATAACCTAACTGAAGAGAGGAAAAGCCCCTCCAAGAGTTATTAGTTTAGGAGTGGAAAACGGAACAAGTACAAAAATCTGAATCCAGTATTATGAAAAGTTATATAAACCAAGAAAGGGGCTAYAGCCACGGAGAGTTTGGTGGGACATGGTTAAAATGTAGATCCTATTTGAATTAAATAAACAAGCCTATCAAATATTTTATGTAAGGCAGTGATTAAAGACTTTGCTTTTTAATGTCTTGACCTTATATATGTGTGTTAAAAATTGGGCTATATATATTTTATAACTCTTGATGACATAAGTCTTGAGAACAGACTATAGAAAAGTAGAGGTAGGAAAACAAACCAGAAAGCAACCTAGTAATCTCCACATTGTGTGGCACTAAATAAGTTGGGAAACAAAAGAAAATGAATAAATATTCTTTGAAGGCAGAGCTAAGAATAAGCACCAATAGTGCTTAAAGACATGACATAAATAAGACTAACAGAAATAAGAGAATTGAAAAGAGTAGATCTGGTATTATTGCTCGGCTCAAAGATGTTCTAAGATAGGAACAACCTAAAGGAATTTGGAGTTCTGAACCCTTGAGGACGTCCATGCAGAAAGTAGGGATGGCAAGATGTCCGAGACAGTGAAGGTGCTTGCTGTTGAGCATGATAACCTGAATTAGATTCCTGGTCTTACCTAACAGAAGGAAAAGACTGACTGCTCTTAGATATCCGACCATCCTTCCTCCCTTTCCTCTCTTTTTCTCCTCACACAAAATAAATGAGTTTCAAACAAGCAAAAGAATGGAGTCATCAACTGCTAAATCAGAGGGAAGATGGTGAATAATAGAGAAGAGACTTGGCTGCAAGGAGCTTGCAAATCACCTTGGCAAGAGTACTGTCCTAAGACAAAACCAAAGATACGGAGAACAGGGGAATAAGCCTGCAACTCTGAGAAAGTTCTGCGTTGAAGATGGCAGAAAAAGGTAGCTGAGTACTTTGTGTATGGTGTATAAATCTTTCCTACAGACATACATTGCTTGGGAAATATTAACCAATGCTTAGACTTAATTTTTGGCAACAAACTGATTGTCCTCAACTAAGTCATTATTTAAGTCAGCTTTTCAAATTCTATTTTCAGGTTTATATTATAATGCTGCTATATTAATATCTGTATTTATTTTAATGAGGTTTTAAATATTAGAACTTATATTATCGAAGGGATTATATACTACCCTTTAGACATTATTTCAAAAAAATGAGACCCCCCCAAATAGGACTTTTATGTGTATCCAACGCATCTATTTTAACAGTATCTGATACTCAGTTCTGGAGTATGAAGTGATGCAATAACATATGAGGAATGACTGCTGTAGCTCCACTATCACTTCACTACAAAATACCCCCCCCCC
>BDUI01000151.1:244169-289010 GCA_002335545.1 Apodemus speciosus
AAGAATTTTGTTATTGAAATTATAAATGCAGTATTTATAAACCCTAATCAAAAGGAAAATGAGAGTTGTTTTAGATTGTGTCACCATGAACACACTCTTTAATAATTTTTTTCCAATTCACAAGGGATTAATATATAGTTAATTTAATGATGATGATTTTGTACCTGAAATCATGAATGATTGTGATGTTTAAAAAGATATTCAAGAATACTCATAGTAGAAAAGCTATAGAGTTCTCAACAAAAGAAACTTAGTATTAAAATTGAAGAAGAAAAAAAATCTTTATAAGCTATCCATAAAGTATTTCAATAGTGTTTAAACTGAAGAATATCTTTCAGAAGCAATGTTACCTGTAAAACCAGTAACTGCCCAGTGGACAGCATAACACAACATCACTTAGATATAGTTCAAAAGGCCCTGTTTCTTGAGTGCTTCAATTATTAGTTATCAAAGCAAAAGCTTTATAAGAGCTGAACTATTTTAAAGATTAATATCACTGGTGCCATTTATGGTTTATTAAAAGTATCTAAATTATTTTATTATATGTATAAATATTTTTTCTAACTTTATATTTGTTTTTTTTTTAATAAAAGAGCTGTATTATGTCATGTACTTGTACTGATAGGAAGGGATGGACAGAAGTAATTCTAGATCCCAAGTTTGTTACACAAGCTTTATTCAGCTTCCAGTAATAATAATCTAATACTTTAGTACTACTTATTATACTTTGTACAACCTTAGCCCAACAAGACTTTGTAGGCCAACTAAAAAATACAAGTGGAAGAAAAGCTGTGCCTAAACCCTTATTGAAATACGCTTCCTTTTGTAGTTGAGTTCCTGGCAAACCTTGTTAAACTGTCTTCATTGCAACTCAGGAACATATCAATGCATAAAATAAGATTTTTTAAATGTTAAATTATGATCTGCTGAATGGATTAAAATTGTGCCCAAATGGGTCAAATCAACCATCTGAGAAATACTGGTCTTCAGTTTCTTAACTAGAAGATTCTTCATGGTGTACCAGAGTTTATCGATATACAACAAGAACATTCTGGATGACATTTCAATACTATAAAACACAACTGTGTCTTCAATTATAATACCTCTTGGATAAATAAGACCTCTAAATGGTTCTTCCTCAAAAACATCCCTTTCTCTGTACTCAAGAGTAGAGATCTTCAAGTTAAATGTGGGTCCAGCAGTCAATACAGACTCTCATATGCTAACAGAAACCAAGTTGAATCAACTACTCATAGCATCAAATCTGTCTGTATTGTTATTACAGACTTGACTTTTATTTAGAAGTTCTTATTGACTTTTTTTTTGTATCTGTCCTCTCATAACTAGGATTGATGCAAGAGCAGAGAGTTTATTAACAAATTATTTTATTTAAAATGGCTTTGGGATTATGATAGTTTTTTTTTTTTTTACATTTTTCTTACATTTAAAATTTATTTATTTATTTAGTGTGTGTATATAGGTGAGTGCCATGGTACACATATAGAGGTCAGACTACAACTCTCTTTCACACATGTGAGTCCTGGAGATCAGACTCAGGCTGTTAGACCTGTCAGCAGGTATGTTGACTCACTGAGTCATCTTGCTAGTCCTAGGTTTTTTGCTCTCCATTGCATTCATCCCTTTATGACTTTGGATATGCAAAATTCCAAACTTTTCAACTTGACATCTTATCTATACCAATAAATGAGAAGCAATAAAAATAATCCATATCATTGGAAAATATGGTTGTATAAATACAGTTTCCAAATTCCATAAATATGGAAAATAAACCATAGGGTTATGGTTTAAAAAGCCTTTTATAGAAAGGCAATATATCAATACTGCTTGTAGGTATTAACTAAGAGAACTATACTGCAGAATGTAAAGAAAGGAAACTATGGGAGAGATTCTTTAAAAATAAAGATTTATAATAGTGAGAGAAAAAAGTTTAATAACTATGTAATAAGGCTTTAAGACATCGTTTTTAAGAACTGACAATCAGTACCTTTTTAAATTTTCCTTGTCGTTTTGCTGCAGACTGCCCCTGGGAGTTAGAACGACATTCTGTAAGAAAACATGCATAATCTACACAGGATGGAGATACCACCTCTGCCTAACTTTCTTCCAATTTAACATTCCATCTGTATGTGTCACAGTAATCCAAAGGGTCAGATCTGTGACCAAATGGCATGCTTTTAAAGAAAGCAGCACTACCATGCCAATTTTTAAAAATAAAAATACAATCAAATATGCCATTTTAAGGCAAAATTCTTTCAGCGTTTTAGTTAAAATATTTAGTGATTAAACTCCATTATCATTAAAACATTTAAAAAACCCATTTAAATTTAGCTGACAGTCTGCAGAGTCTGATTGTATACAGGAAGTCACGACCATCAGACAAACCAAAGTCATTCTTAAAAAAAAAAAAAAAAAAAAAAAAAAAGCCAAACAAACAAAAACAAAAAAAGGAAAAAAAAAAATAAAGTAACACTCAGGGCTACCATGAACGGCAAAGTGAAGTAAAATGGTATTTCCTTTCCAACTACCAAAATGTAGGAATTATAAAACTGAGGAAAGTTTAAATAAAGAACCCAATGGCAATTATACTCAATAACTTTAGATCATTGCTATTTTCGTATAAACAACCTTACTATCTATAGTAAGCTAGCAACAGTCAATTCCAAGAAATTTCAATATTGTCAGGAAGTACTATTTCTGAATTCTTATAAGAATACTTCTGCCAATAATTATTTTCTGCTATACTTCCTATGAGAAGTGGACTTCTGAGATGAGTTATCTATCATCTGGGCGAAAAACTCAGTTGAAGTCCCATAGAAGCAGGCATCTAGGTAAATCTACAAAAAGATCTATGAGGATTTCTCAAATCAGTTCAAGAACAAAGTCCAGTATCAAGTGCTGATTTACTTCAAATGACACTGAAGTATGTAGGAGTAAGAGTATACAATGAAATGCACCCTGAGAGATGTCAAGGTAAATGTTTTCTAAGCACAAAATCCCGAAATTATTCCTCATGGCTATGAATATATGATCTTGGTTTCAACAATGACAAGAAAAATACATTTCAAGATAAATGAGATGAGTTCACTCTGACAACAGCATTTATAGATCCCAGGATTAGGTTAAGTAGACTTACATAGTTTTGTATGAACTAATGCTAAATGAGAAATGCACAGATGTAAGAATTGTATTACACCAAAATGACCTATGATAAAGGGTGACAGATCCACATAAAAAACATTTTCTGCAACAAATCTGTAATAAAAACAAGATGGAAAAACCTGAAATAAATACCTTTAAGTTTCTAATAACAGTTATCTCTAAACTAGAAACAAAAAGCATCATTTTGAAACTATAAAAAGCAGTTATCACAAGAAACACCATACATTTATCCACATAATTATACAAGACCTCAACAAGCCTTCACAAATGTGAGAACCAATATCCATTAATAAATATTCTTCGGATTGGTTTTTATAAACAAATAAAGAGAATCTGACTTATTCTAATATCCACAATATGTTGGATGAAATTATAGGACATGCTATAATTTCACATATTCCATTTGCTTCAATCAATGATGATCTGTATGTCAAGAACTTTAGGAACTGAAGTGGGATAGGTTTAGGGCATGAGGCTTGTGGAAAAGAACATAAAATACTTTTTAATGACACATTTTAAAAGGTACCATATATTAATCCACCTTCACTAATGGCTCAAGAAAAAGAAAAACAATTTCTGTTCCCTCCCTGCAAGTATTCTTTTACCCCTTCTGAACCATGGACTTAAAGCCCATCTTCAAAGGGATGAAAAATTTTAAACAGGTACTTTCAGTGTAAAACACTAGTACTTACAGCTTTCTTTCCAAGCTCAGTCTTTGACAATGTCAAGGAGCCTGCAAGGTAGCATCCGGGTCCTGCCCCCTTAGGTATTCTAATGAGAGAATTAAAAAGGGAAAAAGTAACAAAAGAAAAAGTTTCACAAAAATACTTAGAGGAAAACCATCAAAATAATTCCAAACTGAAATATTTCCCATGTCCAAATTTTCAAAAATCAAACTGAGAAATAACTTCAGACTAAAATGATAGCAAATTATAAATTTAGATTAACATATGAACCATAATGTCATTCAGTATTGTCAACATCAGCACTTACTTATCATCAGGTAAGGAAGTAACAAAGAATGGCTGATTATATTTGGGTGGTAATGTTAAACTGCTTGATTTCTTCTTTCCTAGAAGTGCAAGGCTATGATTTTCATGAATATCTAAGCTCAAGGTATTAGACAACCTATGCGAAACAATAAACGGAAGATCTTTGAGACGATCCAAATCACTGATTTGCTCATGGCGAATCTGTAATCGAATTGTATAATCTCCTTTCTCCAGTTTCAAAGAATACTAAAAAAGAAAACATTTGGAAAAAATAAGTTTAGTACAGAAAACTGAGAGTAAAAGGATAGAAGCGACAGCTCCATTCACAGAATGTGCAGGTCTGAGACATCTATACTCAGTGTCTAGGGTGCTGGTGAGCAGGCAGAATCTGAAGGACCAAGTGGCTCCGACTCCAATGTCCTCATTCTTTGCACCACAGTGTATCTACATATTCACACAATCAGTGTCATACATAACTAAGAAAAGCAAGTATATTTTTGTTTATGGGTCATAAGAAATCACCAGGCCTTATTAACTCCAGTGTTCCATTCAGACCAGGATTCACTTAACAGTCTCCCATTCACTATCTTAAGTAAGCAGAAGCAGTGTGTAGGAGGGAGAAATACTGCAACAAACAGATATACTAGGACTGGAAGTCTAATCTAGCGAAGAGTGCATGTTGAGCATGTACAAAGTCCTGCTAAACTTGCCATCCCTTCTCAACTAAAAATGCTCTGCTGGCCTGTATTTGTAAGCAACATCTTCTATTATATGGGAGAAAAAGATGTCAAGTCTGTTGCTTAGTAACTACAATAAGCAAAAGAGATTTCTATACGTGTCAGAAAAATGAATGTAACTTTATGGAATTTAAAAAAAAAAAAAAAAAACAAACCTTAAGTTATACCTTAACAAGAAATTTGGGATTTATTACTTTTTATAATTTATACCTGATGTGGATAGGCATCGCCTGAGCCCATCTGTCTTTTGTTCTGGTCAAAAATAATCCACAACTGACTGTCAAATTCTGACTCATATAACAATTCACAAAGGAGTGGACAACTAGGTGTTACTTCTCCGCTCTTCGGCTATTAAAAAAAAACAATTATTGATATGATTTATATATAATATATACCAATAACACTTTTCAAAAATAACATTCTTATAACTACTTTTTCAAAGTATACAATAGCTACTCTCTTGTCATTAAATATCTGCACTTGTAAACTTTAAAATCTACAAACCTAGTGTTCTTCCTATACTACACACATACATTTCTAACATATATAGTTCTAACATAGTCTCATTTCTTTATAAAACTAGAATCTAACAATTTATTGAATTCTACCGGTATGTAACAAAACTAAATTCACATTATGTTTCTATAAAGTAGGCATAAAATAAACTGAAATCTCATTGACTCTAAACACCCCCTGGATCTAACATTTACAATGATCTCTATTACTTTGACTGTTGACTCTTTGCAGAGCATAATCAGGATAGGTGTTAAAAATGGAGAATTGAATTATGGTCAAGAGGTGCAGTATCTCTCACATATGCTGAATACTTGGTACCCAGCTGGTGCTGTGCTGTTTCGGGAAATTCTAGGAGGCAGGGCTTCACTGAAGGAAGCTGAGTGGCAGGGCCACACTTTAATTTTTTTTCTCTTGATCCCCTTCTCTCTGCTTTCTGTCCTTTGTCAGCTCAGCAGCCTCTGCTAAATGTTCATACTGCCACTGTGCACTGTCTGGAGTCATTTGCCTAATTTTAAAAGCAGAGTAATAGTTTGCCTGTTTCTCTGAAGCAGAGAAAAAGAAAAAAGAGTAAGAGTCTGCCTGCCCAGCAACAGCCAAGGTGGGCCAGCATTTGTCAGCACATTTCCTGGTCTACTGAGGCATGGATCAATAAGAAGGGGTACACCTGAGGCTCAATGTAAGGGGCTGAAGACTCTATTGACCTTAGTGGTAGGAACAGAAAGGCATTTGGATGGGAAAAGATGTCTTAGTGCTGCTGCTGTGGTACTGCCAGCAGTCTTCCCAATTCTATCTCTTGACTCTGTCCTCTCTCTGCCTTTTCTATTTTAATCCTTGCTTGCTCCTCAGAGACTGTTCAGCTTGTGCTGGTGGCTCCAGTAYAGTATACTGCTGGACTACAAGCCCTGACACATGGAGCCCAGAGAGTACCCTCAGTGAGGCAGAGTAACAACTCCTTCATGTTTTTTTTTCCTGTTACCCGTCCTATCAACAAAAACAACAAAAAAACCCCTCAATAAATTATGAATAAACATGAAGCCTCAAAGACCAGCCCCATCTTCCCATCTGTGATTTCATAGAACCTAAGATGGGAATTTACTACACAGGTATATTTTATTAGGAAACACATACCTGATGAAAGCTGTATGTCAGGACCATCTCATAAAGCTGGCGATTATTCGGCAAAACATCTCTGGATCCTAAAGGTCTGGTTTTTGCATTTACTGGGCTGTAACAAGGTAACTGCATCACTGAATTAAGTCAAGACTTCATTTAAAGAAAGCAGTTAAACATGCAAGGTGAAACCACTTCTTTAACTGTCTTTTATAGTAAACTGTACAATTTTTAAATTATTTATAGTCCATATTGACTAAACTGCTGCAAAATTACAAACACATGAACAGAAGTTCATGATCAAAAACACTTAAAAATGTTACCACAGAGCTCTTAGTAGAGTCAAATCCCACCACTTGGGTGATGATTACCAATAAGARTTAAAGAACATTTCTGATGTGTATATTAGCTCATACTTGTTGGTGCTGGGCATAGGCATGGTATGGGCCACATCATGAGCCAGGGGTATAGCTATAGTCCTTGTCCTAAGGAAATGACACTGCCAAGGTATCAGCAGAATACCAATATTGGAAAATCCTGCTTCCGCAGGGAATTCATGGCATACACTCAGGAGACAAATTTCTTTTAGTGTCAATGAGATTTTCTAGTTCTGAATTTTTCAAACAATTAACAATGCACTCACAAAATAAAAATTTGACACTGTTCATTTGCTTTGTTGTAATATCTGAGATTAAACTAAGGGTCTTACACATGGAAAGTGAACACTATTGTTAAGTAGTCCCTCAATCCTTTTTTTCAACTTCTTGAGTTATCCAGGCAGCCTTGATCTTGCTTTTCTCCTGCCTCAGTCTCAACTGCTAATTTGTTTAGTGAAGAAATGAAATGGTTAACATATAGGGACACTACTGATGATGGGATCAGTGAGGGTGGAAAGCAATGCTGAACCATGTTTTGGAAACTTGAGAGGATTCCTAGACAGCAAAATAAAACTTCTTTTTTTAATGCTAGCATCACATAAGTAAAAATTAGAAAAACAAACAAAACGCAATAAAAAAAAAATTCTTCCATTAACATTCAACATTTGTAGCTCTTAAAACAATGAGATACCGTAGTGTTTGCACCCAGCTCTTCAAAGTAATGCAAGGAGCCAGATCTTCATACTTTAAAGAGGACTGAACATCAAAACGATTGATTCCTTCAGATGCATGCTACAAAACATATTTATGAATTAATTTCTCAAACAGTAAGACAATATTTTATATATACGTTCATTAATGCAAATTTTAAATGTCCATGAATGAATATATTCAGATTTATAGATTAGTTTCTAATTAAGTTTTACATCTACCACAGAAGTTATTTTTTGTAACAAAAATGACACTGAAAAACATGAGAATGTTATAGTACTTACAATGTTTAACTGTGGTGCAGTACATACTATCCCATGGAATGATATGGTATAATCAATATTGACATCACTGAGACTTGCCCACCAACGAGCAATACAAAATTCAATTGCTTTCCCGCCCTGGAAATAAGAATGTTAAAGAATGAATCTGTTTCCTAATTCTTCCTCATATCACCAAATATTACCTGTTTCAAAACAAAACTCTTATTTGTAGCAAGAAACAAAACATTTTATCATTCATTATCTACTTATATTTATTTATGCACATAGTACATTAATAAAAAATCTATGACCAATTTAAATATAATTATGATTCATAATGAGAAGAAATATTACAAAATTTATAAGCCATATTCAATAGGCATGAATAAGTTTTGGTATCAGAGCCACGTGGCAACTTAAGTATCAATAAAGTTACAGTCATATCCTTCTCTTAAAGATCAATTTTAAAAGAGTATCCTAAGCCCTGTTGCACCAGTACACTTAAGGAGATGAATAAAGCTAACCGCCCCATTTCAAAGTAACACAGACATAGAGACATGCTACCGGGGAAATGAAAACCCAAGGGAGCAAGCACGGCAAGCACAGCAGTCCATCCGCCTTCCATGAAGGAAAGACTGACTACTCATTCCAAATACGGGTAAAACAGAGACCTGACAACAATCTGTCTGCAAATTACTTTATAGAGATTCTTAACAGTAGGACTTTAAGTAAGATAACAAGTGCCAATGTAAATGAAGGTCCAAGATTAGAACATTTCTTTGACTGAAGTATCAGAATTAAAGAGACATGAATATTGGATGGGGTACAATTTATTTAGTTGCCTTAGACGCACAGACCCTGAGTTCCACCATAGCACTGTAAGAAGGGGGGAATAGAGGAAAGTTCACTTCTGAAACACAGCTTAAATTTTATTTATTAACATAGATTCTCACTATGTAAATCAGGCTGGTCTTGGAGATCCTACTTCTCCTGCCTCCCAAATGCTAGGATTAAAGTTAAGTACTATGATAACTGGTTTGGTCTTCAATATTTTCTTTTGAAGACTGATTTATTTTTATTTTACAGATATAAATATTTTGCTTGCATTTGATGCTTTCTCAGTGCATGAGGAGATCAGAGAGGGCATAGGATCCCTTGGAACTGGAGTTTCAGAGGGTTGTATGCTGCCCAGTGGGTGCTGTGAGCTGAAGCAGACTCCTCTACAAGGGCAGCAAGTACTCTTAAGCCCTGAGCCTTCTCTCGAAGCCCTGGATTTCAGAATTCTTAATTACCTATCATCCTACCTTATCTGACGGGCATGAACAGAATCTGAATCTCTAACATGGTCTAGGCACAACATATAATGTCTTGGGAGTATTCTGGATTTTCCTGTTAGATAAACTTACCAAAACAGGAAAAGCTTCAGTAAGTGTTCCTTTTTCTGGAAGGGAACAAAACTTATAAAATTCATGACTTCGATATGCTCTCTGCTTCACAAGCTGTACTGCATGAAGAACAAATTTTGCTGATACCTCAGAAGAACATGAACACACGGTAACTTCTAAAATAAAGAAATTAAATTTTAAACTGGCAAGAATTAAAATGCTCATAAAATGGTTAATTATTATGAAATTATTAAAACTTCATGTTTAGCTAATAATAAGAAATGAAATATTTTCTTTATTATGTTGTAGTGTGTAGTCTTTATTACGTATTATGTGTATTATGTATGTTGTATATTATGTATTATGTTTATTTATAGTGTGTATATATATGGGAGTTTGCATTAATGTATATCTGTACAACATGTGCATATTTGGTGCCTGCTGAAGAGCTCATTGGATACTCTGGAACTGGAGTTATAAATGGTTGGGAGCCTCTGTGTGGGTGCTGAGAATCAAATCCAGGTCTTTCTGGAAGAGCAGCAAGTGCTCTTAACCATTCTTCTCTCCAATCCCTAAACTGGTATTTTCAAAGGAAAGCTGTAAGCTTTGTGAAACAAAGAACAAAGTATGTGAATAGATAATATTCTGTAAAAAATAAACCATTTTTAAGTAAGCAACAATCCTTACTACAGACATTAGGAAAGAACAAAGCTGTTTCTGGATCTATACACAATTATAACCAGGAATTCGGAAAAAAAAACAAAAACAAACAAAAAACAAAACCAGCAAACTATCCTTTCTCTTGTTTTAATTGGAAAGTGAATTAATTCCCAATAAAATGATTATAATTATAGAAAACCCTATTTATCATGCCAAAATTTTCATCGTAGCTTACTCATGTATGTATTTCTACTTCTTTCCCCGAAATATCACCACTAGAAGCACACCTGCCTAGCTTTACTGTACTGCACGGCCAGAGGTAAACCAAAGTCACGAAGAGGCAAGATCATTTAAGGAACACTTGATCTAATTTAAGGGCACCAAAATAAGATTTGGCTCATTTTGATTCTTACAGACCAGGGAGCACAGAGGGGAAATCAACTAACTGCTTCAAGTACATATATGATGTTTTGATAATATTTTTACTGACTCTTATCATTAACAAAGTGTTTTTCTTTTTCTTTTTTTAATTAAAGAAAACAGACTCTGAGTAAACTGCAAGGGCTAGGCAGAAACAAGTAATTTCTGTGGGTAAGATTCTTACTCTTTAGTACTATTATTAGCGAATCTTCTCAGAGCCCTGAGGTATAAACACCAATAGGCCTTATGCACATACTGTAGTACAGGGAATTTGACAACTTGACTGTAAATAGCCTACAATGACAATTCACATTTATAGCTGTAAATAGCCTTCTGTCACTGAATATGCTGAACTATTAAGAGTTTAGTACATCAAACTGTTAAAGAGTATGAAGATTATCTTAACATAGATGAAACACGTTACAATTGTCTATTCTTACATAAGAGGGTAGGAAGCATCAGTTAAGATAGAATTTCAGCTGTGTAGTTAAGTAGTAGCCTGCACCTGAGCCCAGACTCATTCTCCAAAGCAGGGTCTTCCCATCACTTCATTCTACTTCTTTCTCAATAAGTCAGTCAGTTTTGGTAAGGTATTCTATAGAAAAGCCCTCTAGAAGCAGCCCTCCTAAGGGCCTAGTATAGACATAGAATATACAAAGAGTAACTCCTGAGAACTCTTAGCAGGAACCCAACACAGCAATACCATATCACCACCAGTTTACAAAAGATCTGTTGGAGATAACAGACTTAAAAAATGAAAAGATAACAAACAAATTTTACTTACCGGCCCAGGTTGCTCCCTCAGGAACCTCAACAAAATGTCTTCGAATCTGACCGGGTTTAAAATGTACATCTGTAAAGGCTAGATCATAATGTGATGACTCATGTACTCTGAAAATTAAAAAGAAAAATTAAACACTATACTCTAAAAATAAAACTATATACAATCAATAAACTCATCAACACTCTAGATGTTATCCAACAAAGGCAGGAGAACATTTTGCTAGAAATAAACCCTGGAATGTGCGGTAAGTTGGTAATCAACTATAAGCACAATACTACCTCATTCTGTAACACAGCAGTAGATATAACCTCTGACAGCAGCACACAGATGATCTACTCACCTATTTTTATACTTTGTAACAGAAACAATAAAAAACTTATCCTGTTCTGTTAAAGGAATTTTACAAAATTGAGACTCTCAACTCTGATTTCTAAAAAAAAATAAAAATTTTCTGAGACTGGGTTTCTCTGTGTATCCCCCAGGTGTCGTGGGACTCCCTCGGTAAACCAGGCTGGCCTCAAATTCACACATCTGCCTACCTTTGCCACCCAAGTGCTGGGATTAAAGGTATGTACCACCACACCCAACTATGATTTTTGAATGTTGAAGTTGAATTATATTTTGTGTCAGTAATAGTCTTACAGATGTATGAGTAAAACATAATAAATTAAGTCCCCACATGCAGTTTCAAAGTGCTCCAAAGACAAACTACTTCCGCAAACAATCAAGGAAATGTAAACATTAAATGGGTAACTATGTGTTATGGAAATAAAATGCAGGTTGCAATTACATTGTCTTTAATTTTACATATAATAAATGAGTACCTACTATGTATGAGGTACTGTTATTTGTAGCTAGAAATATTCCAATGAGTAAAAAAATAACCCTTTCTTTGCTGTATAACAAGTGGTAGGGAGAGAGAAAAAAATTCAATATAGCAAGCTCCAGAATGGAATTGTTAGAGAAAAATAGAAAAATGGTTTAGATCTTAATAATGAGCCTACAGATTGTTGAAAGTCTTGTCTAAATTCCCACTGAGCTTACAAAAAACATATAACGGAGAATTTAACTGTAATGTAATTTTCCCACATGGACGCCACATTTTAATCTCATCAATTTTATCCTGTTGGCCTCTTTAGCTGAGGCCTACTACATAATTATTATTTAACTCAACCCCCACCAAAGGTATTAATTTAGAATGTGTAAATATAGCTTGCAATCAAATGATATATTAAATGAAAGCTAGTTACCTGCTTCTGTCCTAATCTTTCTAGCTACTTGTTTCTGGGTAATCTTCCAAAAATCAATACTGTATTACATAAAGGCATTAACAATGTATACATAATAATAAGCTAAACATCTTACTTACTTTGCTGCTATAACTGCAGTGATTGGAACTCTGAATAGAGGACCTGCATTGGGGGATGCTATATCATAGCCACATACCTTGAAGAAAGAATGGTAAGTTTCAACATCCATGAAAAAAGTTGCAAAACAGGAAGTAAAAGGTGTAGTGTAAGCACAGAATATTTAATTTTAAAATTTAAAGGTCTAACAGTTTATTACTGTTACAGTAATTACAGTAGATTACTGACATTAATTCACATAATAACTCAAAGTCCCAACAATCACAGAGCCAATCATGACTGAGATGAACAGGTAATGAGGTAATAACTCTTTACCTTGGGCTGGAGAGATGGCTCAGCAGTTAAGAGCACTGTCTGCACTTCCAGAGGTCCTGAGTTCAAATCCCAGCAACCACATGGTGGCTCACAACCATCTATAATGAGATCTGATGCCCTCTTCCGGGGTGTCTGAAGACAGCTACAGTGTACTTAGATATAATAAATAAATCTTTAAAAAAAAAAAACTCTCTACCTCAAACTAAAACTTAGTATTATAAATACTTATGTAGAAAGATTAGTTAGATGATACTATTCTGAGTTTATTTACAACTGCCAGGATTAACAAATGTTTCCTCTAAATAGCAAAGCTAGCCACAGCACAAGTTTAGCTACCCTGCATAACTAACAAAGTACAGAGGCCTGATCAAAACGGCTTTGCTGTCTTTATCTCCCCCAGCCTTCTTCACAGAAGGATGCAACACTCTAACTGCTGAAACAGATCCAGAAAAGCTAGAAAATCTAGCAAGTGAAATGGTACATAGTTGTTTTTTTGATGAGAGGAAGACACATCAGGAATTGTTTACTTTCACCTTTTAAAACATTTCAAAGAGAAAAGAAAAAAAACAGATGTGACAATACCTCAGTATAATGTAATCCTTCTCTTAAGCCCCTGGGATCCACACGTATGTTTATGTGCCGACACTGATTCATGAGTTCCAAATGGCTGGGACACTGAACCCAAGATGAATTTGAAGTTAAAGCTAAATGAAGCTGAAAGGATATTTTTTCAGAGTTTTCTGGCATTAAAAAAATAAATAAATAAAAAATAAAAAAATTAAATTCAGCATTTCTTCTTCCTAGGAAGTTCTATGTTCTATCAAGAAAATTTAGTTCAGACAACTATATAATGCATTAGACAGGACACCCAAATTATAACAAACAAAAATGCAGAATCTTCTTGTGATCCACACATATTTTCATCCGACACTGCTATACCTTATAAACACTTTATCTTTTAATTTAATTAATTTATTTTTAACTTAATCTTTTGTATCACTGCACATGGAGATCAAGCAGCTGACTAAAATGAACTGCCAAATATAAAAGGACAGTCTCCTCACCTCCCACAGCTGTGTTTCTTCCAACACTCACTTAAAGCTCTGTCTTCTATCCAAGGAATGAGATACAGACAGAAAATTAATCTGTAATTTTATTACAGGCTTAATAAAATTATGGGCCACTGAAGGCCTGAGCCCACTCTTTTCCTTCATTGTCAAGATGCTGATTGAACTGCTGTGGTACTGGGATCCCTAATTAATATTTTCCACCACATCTATTGTTTTAAAATAATCACTTGTCAATTTGTATCTTCTCCTAAGAACAGTGAGTGGCTTGGGTCATGACAAATCTTTCACAGTGGCTGCCTAACACCATCAGAAAACACAGATATTTACATTACAATTCATAACTAACAAAATTACAGATATAAATTTATGGTTGGGAGTTACCAAAACATGAGGAACTATATTAAAGGGTAACAGTATTAGGAAGGTGGATAACCATTACTTTAGAACATTAGACAAGCAAAGCAGTATTCTTCTTTTATTTACCATTCATTTAAGCCACAAATACAAATGCTTCTACTTACTGCCACCCTATTACTTACCTGTGTTCTCTGGAAATACAGGCTCAATGCCAACACCATGATCTGAAGGAGCAACCACCTGAACAGGATCTCGGAGGTAGATACCACGGTTATTTCCAACTGTAACTGTAAAACCTAATCTGTTAGCAAATGATGTATTCTGAATGAGGTAGTCATAAGCTTTGTCAACCTAAAAGAATATAAATGGTAACATGTAAATGGCTAAAGAAATTTTATTACAAATTATTAATCAATTAAATTTCAGCTGTAGCAAAGCTAAATTTCTATATTCATTTCTCTAAACTAAGTCAATACCACAGTTAAAATGGCATACCAGCTGGGCAGTGGTAGCTCATGCCTTTAATCCTAGTACATGGGAGACAGGGAGATTTCTATATTTTGAAGCCAGCCTGGTCTAGAGCTAGTTCCAGGACAGCCAAGGCTACAAAGAGACCCTGTCTTGAAAAACAAAAAACAAACAACAAAAAAAAACAACAAAAATAAAAAATAAAAAAAAAGAAAAAAGAAGAGAAAAGAAAAAAAAAGAAGTAAATTCATGCTTTTAAAGAAAATACCATTCTGATGATCTTCCACTTCAGTCTGCATTCAGTTATTCTCACATGATCTAAGATCACTCAGTAACTTATGCCTGATGTTTGCAATGCTTACTTTTACCACTTTGAATCTCTAATCTCTACACACTCTAAATGTTTCTTTTACTTAAATGCAGTTAATCTCTTTTAACTACAAAGAGTCTTTGTGCCCTTTTTGATTATAGTTCTATAATGGCCACATCTAGAATTTAGACATGCTGAATCACCATTACAGAGCAATATTTACAACATTATCTCAATACATTTTAGTACACAGACAACAGTACCTGAATAATTCCATGTCCTTGGGCAAATACTTCTATGTTGTCAGCTTTTACTGCAGTATTTTCTAGAGCTCTTCTGACTGAGTGAACAGTATAGTCAACATTATTTGCTTTCAGCCCTAAAGACAAACAGACCAACACCTAAGAAACTAATGTTAATGAACTCACTAGCTGAAACACTCCCCCTTCAAGATGTTAACATGTACACTCTTCTGCTGTCTTCTTTTAACATTCACTTATGTTTTCTTAAAAATTAAACAGCTGTTTAAACTGCTTGCATCACACATATACTTTAAGAAAAAAAATTCATTGCCAACCTGCAATCACATCAATGCAGGCTATGTAGATGTACCAAACGGGCATCTTAGGGGCATTCTAATGGCATTTTCTTTAAAATATCATAGATTCTGCACTATGGTTGGTGACAGCAATTTTCAACTCAATTGTATTTTATAATTACCAGTGGAACTTAAATAAATCAAAAACACTAGACATGTTTCACAGCAGATCAGAATCTTCAATAACTATATACCATGTGATTACAGCGTATAGCCAGATTTCAAACACAGAAGGCTATTGCCAACATATTACTCACTGTTAATGGATGAAAACTATACTATTTTTGTCCTCAAATTCTTCAAATATCTTACCAGTAAGATACTGTAATATGCAAAAAACAAAACAAACAAAAAACCCAAATAAATACTCCATGATGCACGCTAAGGAAGCTATAATCACATCCGTGAGAATCCGGGAAGATGAAAGTCCATTAGGAGCTGATTCTTGTAGAATGCATGAGTTTTCAAATCTGAAACATGGCAGAAAGGATTTGCAGGCCAAAAGAGCTGAATATTTAAAGATAGATGTATGACCTTGAAATATTTGGTGAGTTTGAAGGAGTAAAAATGAGTAGACTGGGATTTGTCCTGGAGGTCTGACTCACTCTCAGGTGATTACTGACTGGGGATTAATGGCAGAGTACTCCCCAGTGTGACTCATCCATACTGGGCAGAGGAGAAAGTTACACGAGTCAGAAAAGGAGTGAACTAGAAGAGGCAGGTGGGAGATAAGACTTGAGAAGGACACGTTTGAGGCAGAAATCTAAGTTCTAAGTGACCAGGTGACACCCTATTTAAGACTACACAGCATTCAACACCTGGCAATGCAGTATAAGCATTTTGAATGTGTTTATAGTCTGACTTTTACAACAAATCCTGTATCACCAAAGTACTTTTGATGTTCAATCCATTGATTTAGCTCCAGAACTAAATTATTATTGAATAATCATTAATAGTAGCCAATAGATTTTATTTCCTGAATGACTGAATACACACTCAAAAGATTATTATCCCATGAATCATTTTCTACTTTCTATCTTACTCCGTGTCCAGGGCATTTCTATTGTATACACTCGTACGACGAGAACTTCAGAAAGCACAGACCACAATAAAGAAGAGAGTAGTATGTAATATGCTTACCTGAAAGTACCAGGGCAATGCCACCACAGGCATTGGGGGAAGACATTGATGTCCCATTCATTAGCTGAGTCCCCCTCAATGTCCAGTTAGGCACAGAAGCAATAGCACCTCCTGGGGCACTGATGCTCACACCAAGGGCCCCATCAGCACTGAGGAGAGAAAGGCGAGGATAGTTGGGCATGAATAATCTTTAAAAGGTCCCAATTGCAGTCCTAAGGATACCATAACTGCAGTTATTATTAAAAAAACAGAACCCAAGAAATCAAAAGCATATCTATAGATCTGATGCTCAATGCTGAGGAAGAAGTAGGACAGTTTTTCAAAGAGCACTATCAAATGTTTTTCACAGTAATTATTAGCCCACATCTTGTACTTTATACCTTGATAATTTAACCAAATATCTGCTAAGTATTTCATGTGCTATATACTAGATAAAGACAAGCTCAATTCTTAGATCAATTAGTTTGTTGTAGATTTTACTAAAATAATTCTTTGTGCATTGGTTTTGGTTTTGGTGCTGGAGATCAAATCTAAGTCCTTATGCTAAGCATGCATTCTATCACTGCACTGTACCCCAATCATCTGAAGAAACTCCTTTAATTTTCTACAGCAAGTAACATTTGCAAAGACTGGCTTAAATAAGTCCTTAATACTTTGTTTTTATTTTAAATATAATTTCATTTTAAATTTCAACATAAAATTTGTAATTTAGAAATCAAATTTAGAATTTAATAACTTCTCTATTAACTGAACCTAAACCTTTTTTATTAACTGAACATACAACCTTTGTGAACTTAAGATTTTTTTTGAAAAATTTAAAGATTTTTATTATTTTTAAGTGTGTGTGTGTGTGTGTGTGTGTGTGTGTGTGTGTGTGTGTGTGTAAGTAATTGTTTGTCTGTCTGGAGGGCAGAGGTATTAGGTTCTCTGGTGAGTTGCAGCCAGTTGTGAGCTGCCTGACACAGGTGTGAGAAACTGAACTCAGGTCTTCTGTTCTTACTATGTATTCTTAGCTACYGAGCCATCTCTTCAGCCCATACTTTGGATTCTCATCTATAGCTATTGTTACTGACATCAGATGGATGAAGGAGGGCAGCCTATGATGATGGTACAAGACAAACTTCCCTGATACTTATGAAATTAGTTTAGTATAGTAAATTAGTTCTACACCAAATCCTGCTTATCTCTGACTCCATACACTCTTCCATATAGAACTTCTTCCTGTATCTTAACRTTCAATAAATCCTTCAAGACTATGATCACCTTCTGTAGAATGGGTTTAACCAACTGATCTTGATCCTATTGTCCTACCATCTGACAATGTCAGTTGTTGAATCAAAATCAAAATTCCTCCAAATCATCTCCGAAGAAATAAAGGGATGAATTAAAATGGACTTTATTTTTTATCAGGTGCCACAGTACCCACTGATGTCCTAATGAGGTATTATTAAAAATTAAGATTTATATAATCTCTTATTAAGACAAATGTTCCTAGAATCAGACACATATGGTGCAGATGTTAGAGAACCAAATCTTGTCAATCAGAATTTGCTTGCTAGCCGGGCAGTGGTGGCGCACACCTTTAATCCCAGCACTGTCTCGAACCCTCTCGCCCCGCCAAAAAAGAATTTGCTTACAGATCTCACCCAAAATGCTCAAAGTAACTTAAAAATGAACATAGGATCTGTTACTATGATCCACTATAAAAGCACATTTGTTTCACCAAAGTTTAAATATCAACTTTGCTTAAAACAAGGCTATCAATATTTATTATCTACAAGTCTCTTTCCCAACAGTACAAAGTTTAATCAAATACATGTATTACTTCCAATAATTACTTGTACTTACCTTGGGCCTCTAGAAGACCATGTATATTGATTTGCAGGTAGTTTCTCTCTCAGTGAATACTCTGCAACCATCATATCAGGAGAAACATAAGCTCCAACACCTATTAGGATAGATTTTGCCATTAACAAAGGGGAACACAATTCATGTCATGCATCCTAATTTTATTCCCAGTGAAATACACTATGCTTAATATATACATTAGCACTCTCTCTCTTGTAAATGTTAAGGGAAACCATTTAATAAGAAACAAAGGCAATTTACGTTATACTATGTATACTGCTTTCCAGGATTATTACATGAATTAAAACAAAAAAAACCTGCCAAAATGTGTGCACATATTTCTATTAATCCACTTTTCCTAAATTACAATAAATTCTAGGTAACACAGTTCCGCAGACTTTCCTAGGAACACATTTAAGGTCTATGTGAAGGTATGTCCAGTTCACAGCTCACAGGACACATGCAGCCCACAAACTGTAAGCTTACTTAAAACATTATAAAAGTCTGTTTATATAATTTGGCTCTATAGATGTCTCCTGTCACAATGTAAAATGACTGAAAATACCTGGGCCTTCAGTGTTTTATATACAGGATAGAATATAATACTAGACTAAATAGTGGTTTATTGTTTATTTTATATATTTTTGGATTCAGGGTCTCTCTAGTATCATGGGCTAACCTCAAATTTGTGCTTTTCCTCCTTTAGTCTCTTGTTTTGTTTGTATTTAAACAAACATATTTCTGAAATTGTAAAGCTTACTAACCTATTACACTGGATGTAGTTCCTCCTGGACAACCCACTGTAGAAAGGCATGGACCATTATTTCCAGCACTTGAAACATAAATTGTATTATGTTTCCATACTGCTTCATTAATTACTTCACAAATTCTCCTGAAAAAGAATTACTTTGAGCAAATACAACTTCCATATTTAATTTATAACCAAACAAATCACACTGATTCCAAGCAATGTAACTGACAGTAGCTTTAAATGAGAAGATGTGTATCAGGTACATGCAGTTATGTGATTACATGGACATGTAGGCTTTTAGTAGGACACATTGCTATTACAACTGGTATACCCTAGTTGAGTTTCATGGGAAGTGGAAAATCAGATTAAATGCAAGAATAAAATAAGAAATAGCCTGGGTGATAGTGAACACCTTTAGCTCCAGCCCTCCAGAGGCAGTAAGAAAAGTAGCTTTATGAATTTGTGTTCAATATGGTCTATACAGAGGCGTCCAGGCCAGCCAAGAGTAAATAGTGGGACCCTGTCTCAAAAGAAGCAAGCTAACAAACAAACAAAAAAATCTAATGTGGAAAACAAACAGACAAACCAAACCAACCAACCAACCAACCAAACAAACAAAACCCCAAACCTACGGAGCATTAAAATATTAATGGGTTGTAAAGTGGTAACACTGAGAGAAAAATGAAAAGCAAAAAAAAAAGGAAACAAAGCAATGAAATGACTCCTGCATGCATTTGACTAAAAAAGCTAGCTAGTATCTTTAGTGACAAAGTTACATGGGGGATGGGGAGACACTAGTAGAAAACCTAAGAAATTTAAAATAAAAGAAATCTACTTAAAGACTGAAAACAAACAAAGTTTACTGGCATTAGTTAAGGGAGATGTTGTTAGATTAATGAAGAAATTGGAGATTATAAATCATCCAGCTCCAAAGGGTTTTGCAAAATCCAGTGTGATGTCTAACAAGAGTGAACACCTTTCCAGGTGTTCAGTTACCAACACACACAGCATTGTGGCTAATAACAAGTGTCTATGACTCCAGCTCAAGTGGATCTACTGCCCTCTTCTGACCTCCACTGATGCTATGCACAAGTGAAACAAACACACACACACACACACACACACACACACACACACACACACACACACGGCGGGGGAGATAGAAAATAACCGACAAAGGAGAAAAGATCACTCAGATGAAAACGACAATGAGATGACAAGGGGTAAAAGTGCACTATAGAAAGAAATGGTGAAAACTGGCAGGGTACATATTACAAGGGCAATAAAAAAATATTTCACAAGAAACCCAATTATCCGCAAAAACCAAGTGAACCATTTGGTAACAATAAACAACAGTCTCTAGGTTGTTAAAGCTTCCCTTTTGATAGGACCTTAAATACAGCTTCACATACTTTGGTGCTGTGAGTTACAGAAACATTGATCACTAAGTAAGTGCTCTAAATATTTCAAATACATATAAAGAAAAGGAGCTACGGTATATCAAGTTAAGGTCAACACTGTACTTGGAAGACAGGATATGGATGACATATGCAACAGTTTCCTCTGAGGTTGAAATGCTTCATCCTAAAATGAAGCTCCTCCTTAAGCAGGGATGTAAACAACTCAAAAATGCTTTCTTCAGGAAGCCCCTCAACCTTACCTCCCTGGTAAGAAAAGAAAGCTGGGAGTACTTCTTAGAGGTATCAAGCTAAACTGCTATGAAGACCGCACAGAAAAGCTAGACTGCAAAGTACACTCTGAGACCAGAACAGCTGCTTAGGGTAAGCAGAAACCAGCCAATGTTCCTGGAAGAACTTTACACTAACCAAGGCACCTGAAAAGGACACTTTCCAACCTGTTGGGCTGCCTGAAGGCTATTGAGTGTGCTCCAAATTCCCAGCTTTTGTGAGTTGTCACTCATGCCAGGTGGGCTTTGGTGTCTTTGAGTATTTCTGCTCCTATAAATACCCTCCACCCATACTTCTGTAAATAACCCCAATTAAACTCACTGGTTCACCAAGGTGGACTTTGATGGTGTCTGAATTTTGGTCTTATGTATTCTAGTTCCCTAGGAAACACTCTGTCACAGAAGAGAATTGAAATTCGTCTATCCTGGATAAAACTCTGTGGTACTTACCCAGAATTTGGCCAATGAGTTGCTTCTCCATAACTGTAGTTGACAAGATCACACTTATGATTTATAACTTCTATCATCTATTAAAAGATTAAGAATCTTGTTTAGGAAGTCATTTTTAGAAACAGGTTAACCAGGCAATAGTTTATAATCCAACAGTGCCTAAACTAATTATATTTCAATTTATAAAGTATTTCTAGGCATACAGTAATTAATGCCAAAAGGTAGCAGAGGAACAAATTCAGTAAACTGCCAGTTAAAAGTGAAACTATTCTTTATAGAATGTAAGAACCATAGACGAAAATGGGTAGAGGCAATATACTGATTCTGCTTAGATTTTAAAGGTACTTAAGTTACATGACAAACAAATATACAAAATATTAAATTTACTAAGGGCTTTAAATTTCTTTTAGAGTATTGGATCAAGTTATATTATCTTAAAAAGTTTGCTAAGAGATTTACTACAATGAGTATAAAGTTTTTTTTTTTTTTTTCTATAAAGACTTTAAGTCAAGAAACTTTCCTGGCAATTTTTTTTTTTTTTTGGATATATTCTTTATTTACATTTCATTTCCCTTTTCCTGGTTTCCCCGCGCCCCCCTCAATGTCCCATATGTCTTTTTACCTCCCCCTGTTCCCCTATTCACCTCTTCCCACTTCCCTGTTATGGTATTCCCCTACACTGCTGCATTGGGCCTTTCCAGAACCTGGGTCCACTCTTTCCTTCTTGTCAGACAGCATTTGGTAGGTGGATTGTGTCTTTGGTGTTCCAAGATTCTAGGCTAATATCCACTTATCAGTGAGTGCATGCCATGGGTATTCTTTTGAGACTGGGTTACTTCACTCAGTATGATGCTCTCCAGCTCCATCCATTTGTCTAAGAATTTCATGAATTCATTGTTTCTAATGGCTGAATAGTACTCCATTATGTATATATACCACATTTTTTATATCCATTCTTTTTAACTTTAAATTTTGCTGTTGTTTTTTTGAGACAGTGTTTCCTTGTGTAGCCTTGGCTGTCCTGAACCTCACTGCAGATCCCACTAGCTTCCACCTCAGAGATCTGCCTGTCTTTGCCTCCCAAATGCTGGGATTAAAAGCAAGTGCCACCACCACCTAGCAGCTTTAAAAAATTTAAGATGAATTAATCAGCATTGGTTTGCTTCTAAAAACACTGTTCTGTATGTCAAACTGTTAAATATACTCTTGATAAACCCGCAGCATTTTATAAACATAAGTTTCTAATCCCCTAAATTATTAATCTACATCAAGAAGTCCTAGACACTCACAGCTCTGATGAGGCCTGTGCCTGTTTCCATGGTGCTTAGCCTTGTATCACCAATCTTAATGGATAGAATTTGAGCACCAGGAGCAACTCCATTCCGTTCAGGCTCTTCTGGAAAATGCCCCGCAGCTATACTCGCTACATGGGTTCCATGAGCTCCTATAGACAGAAATAGGATGTTTGTGCTTAAGATGACAAAACATGTCATCACATGTGAAAATCATTTCAACATGTGCATTAAGACAAAATAATTTAATAAAAATATAATGCGATATATATGTAATATTATATCAAATATATTCATGTTTAAGTCAAACAAAATAAATTTCAATTACATATATATATATATATATATATATATATATATTTTTTTTTTTTTTTTTTTTTTTTTTTTTGGTCTACCCTAGGTACAACTCTGTAGTAAGGGAAAAAATGTAAGCCACAGAAGACAGCTGAGTACTGGTAATACATAAAATTCACAAGTAACATGTTATCTAAAGAATATAAAAATTCTTCCAAATATAGCAAAGAAACAAAGTGGAGACACCCTATCCACCAAGCAAAGTAGGTGAAACGTGTGAAAAGGCATCTCACAAAAAGGATGTCCACAAGGCATACAAACCATAAAAACATGTTTTGCTTCATGGTCATCTTAGAATTACAAATTTCTGTCACAATGAAGTATCTCTGTATACTTTGCAACATTTAAGATGATAAAGGTTGACAACAGTTTAGAACATACCACACACTGTTCTTGTTTGAGAAATCAGAAGAGGCATACTTATGAATTTAGCAGTATCCAACAGACATGTGTAAGCATATTTATCAAGACATTAAAAAATGTTCATTGCTGCATTATTTATATAATTCAAAATTCCAAATAACTTAGGGTTCATTGAAAGTAAATGGCTATTTAATATATTAACCCAAAGAGTTGACAATCAATATGAATTAATATGCACTGAAATAAAAGTTCATATGGTTGAGTTAGTCTCACATAAAAACTGAGTTGATTCCATTTATGTAATTGGAAAAAGGATAAATCATGTAGAAACTGAAACTATTTTATCACTTGTGATGTAACGCAAATATCCCCATATGGTCCAAAGAATGTAGTAATGAAAATCAAGATAGTTACCTTTGGAGAATGAAATTAAGGTTATTGGGTTTTCTAATGTTAGCACACAAAATAATAAATATTAGTATAATATCTGTATATGTTTATTGTATTGTAATTACATTGTGTCCTCATTATCTTCTTCTGAACTGCCATCTCTCTGGTCTTTCTTAAGAGTCATAACTTACTGTATTCTCCTTTCTCCTCATCTGCTCAATCCTAAAAGCAACACGGTATTTCCACTTGTTTTTACAGTCTCAGCATAAAAACACCCAAGCCTATCTGCGACCCACAATATTCTTCAGAGTGTTCTTCCACTTTATACAAGCATTTTATGATGGATATATTTTCACTTAAACTCATGTTAAGCATTTTGTATATATTCTTTTTTGATTATGTAATATTTCACATCATAATATAAGTATGGAGAATCTGTGTTGGCTAGTTACCTAGTAGTGCAAATATCTAGTAGCCAAATTTTAAAAACTTACATAGAATGCTATAGTGAGATTCTCTTTATATAAATATCCATAGTTAGGGGTGAATTTCTCAAAGGTTAGTATTTGCAAGTAAAATAATTTAATTATTTATTCATGGATTTTTCAGATGTTAAGGTTTTGTGTTTATTTATAAACGACTTCTACAGTGTCTAATTAAAAAAAAAATCACTTAATTTCTAGGCTTGGTCCTTCAATAAAAATTTCTATAGTGAATTCACTAGAGCCTCCCTCTGTGCTGCAGGAATTTATCCTTCAGCCACTGCATGACTATCTCTCACTAGTAAATTTGAGACAGATACCTCCACTGGTCACAATGGAGAGCAGGTTTCCATCATCATAAATATTAACAGAGTAATTCAGCATCTCAGCTGTGCCAAAAGAACTATATTCTTGGGCCTCTTTGTAGTTTCTCAATACAGCAGATTTACTCAAGTCCCCATTTTCATTCGAATCAATACAGGCTCTGTTGGGAAGGAAAAATAGGCATTAAAATTTATCCTTCTACTCCTCTTTCTAAAGATCACTCAGTACAGTTTTTCAGTCATCCTCTCATTGCTTACTTCTCCCAGCACTCAAATCCAATGACTAGATTCCTTTATTTCATAGTGTAAGCAGTTAGGCTTACGTCAGAAGTCAATGTTAAAACCACAAACAAGGACATGGATGGTCACAGATGGTATCATCTGGGCAGGTGAAAAATTTATATTAAATCTTGGGCTGGAGTGTAGACTAGTTTTAGGATGGTTTAAACATGAAGGATCTTACTTCATGCTACCATTTTTAGTGCTGTCATTGTGAATCCAGCAGCCTTTGGAGCTTTCTGACACCACATGACTATAAACTTTAGTTACATATAGCTTTAGGAAAACATATTTTTTTTAAACAAAATAAAATTTCTGCCTAATTTTTGGTTTTCTTCCTACCTGCTCTTTACCCATTTTATTACTGTTAAAAATCAAAAGATAACATTTTAAACACATTATCAGACTGTTTAAATGAATCTAAAATTAACAGATAAAAATGCATGTTATGTAAAGATCAATACATTTTTTGTATATCTACACGTGCATGTTTGGGTGATATCTGACAGTTGTGCTACACAGCCCCAAATGGACTGATATTCAGTAAGCAATTTGTAATCTTCTTGCCTAGCCTACCAAGTCGTAAGGTTGCACATATGAATCATTTTGCCTAAAGCAGAACTGAATATTTAATAACTGTGCCAACTTAGCTATTCTATTTCTACTTAAAACATCTGAACCCAAATTTTCTTTTTTGCACCCTCAACATGTTTTCAGTAAATGTCCGGCAATATTTGTGGTTACTTTCGAAATTGTCCAGTTTTAACAAGAAGCATTTCTATATTTAACAGTGATCAATCTGCCAAAATGTGGCTAATGAAGTAAGTTTTTAAAAAATAAGTATGTTTCCTGTGAAAAATATTAAGATCAAAAGGCTTGTCCACAACTAACAAAAGCTGATATGACTTTCACATAGTGTTGCTAAGTGATATGGCTATATAAACCAGAATTCTGTACAGGTCTCAGAGTTTAAAATTCTTCAGGGTATATAAAAACATTTTTAATAAAGAAGATCTACAGAATACTTGAGATTACCTCCAGGTCTCACCATCATGCCACACCAAGCAGTCATATACAGGGCCTGGATCACTATACTTTTTCTCAAAAGAATTAAGTAATTCCACTTGACTTTGCAATTCTTCCTTGATTAGTTTATTGGCCTATTAGTCAGAAAACAGATTAATATTAGATAAAATTTTGTATACCTGAAAGTTGTATTAACATATGACAAAAGATGGTGTTGAACAAATAGGAAAAAAAATCACTTCACTTTAGAAAAATAATGAAACAAAATGTTTCTGCAGTGTGGAGACTGAATCTAGGGTGTTGGATATATAAGGAAAGTGCTCTACCTGTAACTTATATCCTCAGTCTACAATTCCTTGTTTGATTAAAAAAAAGTGTATATTCATAATAAAAGAACAATTCAAAAAATTTTTATTTGTTACTTATTTACATGCCTGGATTGTCCAAAGTTGCTGCAATTAGCATATTATTTTCACAGTAAAGACAAAATGTTTACTATTAATGAACTCACATATATAGCATATTTCATGGAAGTCCCCTGAATTCATTCTCAAGGTTTAACACATCTTCAATGTAAGGTAAGCCCCTAAATCAGCAGTGTCTACCTTTGATACCATGAGTAACTGTTATCTTATTGAGAGACCAGAATTTTAAATTATGTTTTCATTGATGATTTCCATAGGGTCTAGTTCTTTGTAAGTCATACTAAACGTACGGTTATTTTATTTTTTAAATTAAGAATTATAGCTATTCAAATTATAGTATGACAACTGCTAGAATTGTTTAAAATAGTTTTGAAAACTATGAGAATAACCTGAAAATACTGACTTACTGTTCCCGAATCTCAGAGTAAAATCCCAGAAAGTTGAAAACACTGAGAAGCTTGTTTGCTTTTTCAATGTTGTAGTTCTAAATTGTAACACTGTGGATGCATAAACATACCTTGGTTTTTCTTCTTAAAGAAAAAGCATAAAACCAAAAACATCTAAAGGAACATTATTTTCATCTATAAACTACTTTAAAAATTAATTGGGGGGGGGGGAGTAAAGTAGACCTAGTTTTACTTCCTAGCATCCACATGGTAACTCATAACTATCGAATTTAATTTACAGGGACTGCACTACCCTCTTCAGGCCTCTGAGGGCACCATGAACACATGGTGTAGGCAAACACTCATACATATAAAATAAAAATAAAATCTTTAACAACATTTAGCAGGTAAATATATATGCCTACGGTAGGAATATAAACTGGCAAAATCATTATGGTCTATGAAAAGCTACAGCCAACAATATTTAAAATGATATTTTTCTTTTTTAAAAGATTTATTTTGATGTGTATAGTGTTTTATATGTATGTATGTGCACCACCTGCATGCTTGGTGCTTGTAGAGGCCAGAATACATTAGATCTCCTGGTACTAGAGTTACAGTCTAATTTTTGAGGCATCCTCAAGAGCAGCAAGTGTTCTTAACTACCGAGCAATCTCTTTAACTCCTAAAATAACATTATTCATAACCATCAAAAAAAAAAAAAGCCAATATCTATGTGCAAGATGAACAAACTGTAATATACCTATAAAAATAGAAGTAAAATAAACTGTAATACCCAGGCCACAGAAGATATCCTAACATTCTTGATATAAGAAACTGAATAAAAGCTTTGTATGGTTCCGTTTTACAAACATCAAAGAGGAAAACCATTGTATACTGTTAGAAAACAAAATCATGATTATTTCAAGGAGGACAACAAGATGGTGGCTAAGAAGAGATACAGAGGAATTTCTATGTGAGCTGGTAGGAAAGACTTCATGACCATGTTTTAAAACCCTCATAAATACACATGTAAGTTGATAAGGTATAAATAATAATTGCAGAACTAGCAACTTTAGCCCACTGAGAAAAAACCAGATTGTCAACATCACTGTCAATGATGACTCCTATGAAAATGCAGTCTGATGAATCCTTTAGAATACTAATATAATTCTGTGAAACATGTAAACAAAAGTGAGTAGCACCAACTTGGGAAGAGCCATTGTTGGCAATATCAAATTCTTCTTGTTTTCTACAAGCTTCTGCAAGCGCAACTCTGTGAATTGGATCCCAGATTTTTTCCTTTCGTTCTTTCTGCAGAGACAAAAAATTCACCCCACAATCAGGCAGACAAAATAATCAGGTAAACCTACATGGTTATGTTTATGCCTTGCTAGCAATTCGGATACTACAAAGTTATTAAACAAATGCTTACAAAACCATTTCTAGTAAAGGTAAAAGTAGTGGATCAATAAATGAAGTTGGTTAGGAGAACAAATTTAATCAAGTCATACCAAAATATTTTTATATTGTTATTCCTCAATTTATGCCCACACTTCTCCAAAATGTAGTGTATCATATCAGGAAACAAACTGAATTTCCTCCACTTAAAGTACAAATAATGATCCTGGACCCATACAAAATTGGAAATGCGGATAGGTAAGTACAAGGTAATGACTAAAGACAGACTACAGCTTCACTGGGAAAGGTAGATATCCTCAATTCTTCTGTCCATGATGCTTCATCCTCTTTCATTGGACAGGGCTTCATGCTTCTGAAATTGTCTTAACTATTTTCTCCATTCTTCATCACATAGTATCACCTAACAAAAATCTGCTAGATAAAAGAATCCTTTTATTAAACTAATAAACTGGACTATCTAGGAAGACCCTACTTCAACTAAATGATCTATATTCACATGTTGATATTTTCTTTACCAAAACTTTGTAAATATACCAAATTAAAAATGTCATTATGTCTGTATGTTTATATTCAATCAAAGTTACGTGCATTAAAATAAGTCCTGGTTCATGGATATCAAAGGAAGAATAAATTAGATGACAATAACAGCACATCAAGATTACTGTCAATAATTACACTTTGTTTCATTGATTATCAGTGATTAGTGCTGGTGTTCAGAAAGTGCTATGTAATACAATAACCCATAACAGTTCCTTTAATAGAGCAGATATTTAAAACTTCAAAAATCTGCATCATCAAAGAAAGTTCCACTGAATATAAACTCTTTATAGCAGACTCCTAACCACACTTAGCTCTTCTTTACCTACAGATGTGTTTTATCTCATCTAAGTGCATGTCTGTGTTATTTTTTGTACACTATATGCATGGTGATGCCCATAGAAACCAGAAGAGGGCAGAAGATCCCCTGGAACTGGAGTTATAGGTAGTTATGAGTCATCTGATGTGCACATTGAGAACTTATCCATGATTTGATGCAAAGGCAATAAGACCTTTAAACTGCTAGGCTATCTCTCCGGCTCCCGACTTGTTTCTTACACACATACTTCAACAGCATGAGATCTGATTAACAGAATAATACTAAATAATGACAAACTTGGACCAAACAGACTATATAATAAGAAAACAAAAGTAGAGGACTATATTTTAAGGAAGTCCTTGAAAACAAATCTAAAGCTCACTTTATATCATCTACCCATCTGCACCCTCCCTCAAAAGACAAAACCTTGAGCTTTAGCTTAGTTTTGCATTAATTTTCCTTTAAATAAACTAGTCCATGTTCCGAAGAACCACTTTAAGCAAAAAGTATATATACTCTTGAACAGTCTTACAAAGTTCAAGTCCCTTAAAGATTTAAGACCTCATGAGAGTATTGTTTTTCTTCAAGTTGGAATCCAGTCCATGCATATACATTTGCAAACTGATACTGAGTTTGTCATTACCTGTATCCTTTCCTTGAGAGCCTTTGGATAGAAGTCATAACCATTTTTAATGCCAATATGATATTTTCCTGAAGGATTTGTCCAGTTTGCAGGAATCTGTAGGTAAAACAAATTGTTCACTCATTTTCCAATGCCAATGATACATCACTGCGAGAACAAGTTACCTCACATCTATCTACTGGCTCACATTGGGTAAGGAGGCTTATGTATATGAGAAATACTTTAAATATTCTAAGTGGTCACTAAACTATGGTTTCATAGTTTATAAAATCCTCCTAAAATGTATTATATCATTAAACTATCATGATTATTTAACAGTTCTTTACATTGCTGACATTCCATCTCTCCTTTTACCACACTTGTGTGAATTAAGTAGCAGGAGGAAGAACAATAATCAGGACTTTCTCCACACGCTGATTTCATATTTAGAGTAAGAGTGGCATTCTTGTATAACAGCACCATATAGATAATGCACAGATATAAAATAAGCATCTTTGAATCCTTGTAGACAAAGCACTATAAAATGTTAATTTCATATAAGATCATATAACATTCTCTCAAATTATGTTATAATATTTAAAAATAGTTTTTAATAGAAAGGTAAAATTAATTCACTTATACAAACAACAAAAAAGGTAAAAATTGGAATCTAGTTCCATCATGAAAACCAAAAAAATTCAGTTTTAGGGATATGAGATTTTAAATCAGATAAATGTGGCTATTATTCTAAACTTCACCACTAGTGGGGGCAGGAGAGATACAAATATTTTCTTCTGTGTACAAGGGAAAAATATTCCATAATCCAAGCCCTATTACCACTTATGGGGTGAGGTATGCATGAGGTCTCTCTAATGTTTTTGGAAGCAAATACACCAGTTGCAAGATACAGTTTAAAGAACGTTGATACAGCAAAGCAAAGCAAGCAAGCAAGCAAGCAAGCAAGCAAGCAAGCAAGCAACCAAACACTCCAAAGAAGAGGGGAGACTGGGCTGTCTCAAAAGTGAGGTGGCAAACCCTGACACTGTCGCTTGTTGACAGCAACCTAGTATGGCTGTTCCCTGAGAGATTCTACCAGCACCTGACCAATACAGATGCAGATACTCACAGTCAACCATTAGACTGAGCCCAGTGACCCCAATGGAAGCTAGGAGAAGGACTGAAGGAGCTGAAGGGGATTGCAACCCCACAGAAACAACAGTATCAACTAACAGGACCACCCAGTACTCCCAGAGACTAAACCATAATCAAAGAGTATTCATGGAGGGATCCATGGCTCCAGAAACATATGTAGCAAAGGATGGCCTTATGTGGCATCAATGGGAGGAGAAGCCCTTGGTCCTGTAGAGGTCCGATGCCCCAGAGTAGCGGGATGCTAAAGCAGTGAAGCTGGGAGTGGGTTGGGATGGGGAAGTTGTGGAGGGGTAGCTGGAAAAGGGGATATCATTTAAAATGTAAATGAATAAAATGATTAATAATAGTAAAAAGCATAAAAAAGTGAGTTGCAGCACTGCAGTTCTGACATAGCTGCCTTAGAGAAGTTTCTATGAATATTTATGAGGTGAGTAAAGAGATCCTCTTCCCAAATCATGGAAACACAAAATCAGAAAATAAGTGAGAATGCATGCATGGGAAAATACCCTTGGACCTTAGTTCCTGATATACTGAGAACAGCCTATCTATCACAGCGAAAACAACTAATCTATCAGCAGCTTCAAGGTCATTTAACCACAATGAAACATTATGAAAATTCAAATGTCAAAATACATCCAGTTTCTTGGGTAACTCCCTTTGAGACTGGCTTAAATGTTCATGACTGTTCTCATGTTCTCTGTTGGTTGACACATTGTACCTCTCCAGGATTAAGATCACCTGTTATTTAAAGCTTAATTTATCAAGAAATCTGGGATCTGCAATAAACAGGCAGGCTGCTCAAAGAACGCCACCCTGACTATCTAGCTCTACCACGCATGACTATCTTCTACCAAACAGTGAAGCTAGGAGTCATAACTCTATGACTCATGAATGAAAGCAATGAGCACCACTATTTTAAAATTTCAAAATCTATTCTTATTCATTCTAATTATAAAAAATGGTTATCTATGTACTAAATACAAGGTTGAACTTCTAAAAACTCACACCTGCCTGGCTTACACCTTTAACTCCATACTTGAAAGCAGAGGTAGGTGGATCTCTATGAGTTTGAGGCCAGTCTGGTTTACATCAGCTCCAGAACAGCCAGGGATACATAGACAGAGACCCTGTTTTTAAAAACCAAAAAGAAAAATAAATAAAAAGAATCCTCTCTTGTCTCACTTGTATACTATTGTTCCCCAACTTATTCCCATGATCCAGAGAATTATTTCACAGGTAGAAAACTTTTGGGTGAAAATTTCACACATTAGATATATGAAAATTATTAAGAGGCCTATGTTTTAACTAAAAGTTTCTGTATTAATTAGCTGTCTAATGAATCCCATTCATCTTCTTCAGAAAACATGTTCTTCATAGTCTTGCAGTGACATAACAAAAAAGTGTTGATACAACTTGCCACTATCAATCAACAAAATACCCATTGTGCATATACCTTTGTAAGCTCTGCCTAGGGACAACTTCAAAATATTCAAAAGGCACTGAAATGCTAACAAAAAAAAACCTCTCAAGCCATTAGACATGTTTAATCACACTAGCTAGCATATATATGACACAATGAAAATAATTCAGTTGTCGATTTATATTTAACTATAAACAAAAAAAATGTAGAGTCCATGGGATCATATACATCTTAAAATTTACGACTATGTTTTCCTTAAAGGTAGACTAGTTATAAAAATTATACAAAGAAATCTCAGAGAATTAAAGTCATGCTATCTAAACTTAAGGCAATTATGGAATGTCATTTCATATATTTAGTTCACACTTTGAAGTTATGTATGATATCTTTAAGAAGCAAAAGTTCCCATTTTTACCATTTTAAGAAATCTTTAAAATGTTTCATACTACATATAATAGTAATTACAATGATTTTCTTCTGTTTGTAATGTACGTCTGTGTGGGTATATGCCCGCATTGTACACATGGAGCACATGGAGACTAAAGGTTGATGTAGAATTCCTCTATTGCTCTCCATCTTGTTTTTTGAGACAGTCTCTGACTAAACTGAAGCTCACTGATTAGCTGACCACTGAGATCCAGGGATTCTATTAATTCTACCTTCAAGCACTGACATTATAATCATATGGTACCACACCTCAATTTTACATAGGTGCTGAGATCTGAACTCAGGTTTTCATACATATTTTATCTACTGAGCTATCTCCCCAGGTCCCATCTCTGTCTCTTCTTTTAAATATATTGTTATATATGTAAATCCACTTTGCCTGGAACTCAAAATCCCTATGTCTAGAGTACATAATCTCTTTAATTACAAATTACAGATCATTTCTGAAACAAAGAGATGTCCCTAATAAATGGGATGATTATCTCAATGAATCAAGTGTCATCATGACCATGATGTTATTTCAGTCTTTCCAGCTTTATAACAAGCACATCCTTGTATATTCAAATGCTATCTTCTCTGACTATACTATATCTAGTCCCACTTTTCTGTATGCCTGCATTAGCTTTTTAAAAGATTTTTCAATATTTGAGACTAAATATAGATGATTTTAAAAAATGTTTAACTTAAATGTGGTAAAGTGAAAACAGCAAGGTGTTCCCTTCGAAAATGCTTCTAAAATTAGAATGAAGTAGAGAAACTACTGGAAAACCACAGGACGAAGAGAACTAAAAATTAAGACTTAGGAGTAACTGTAATTTTTTTCAAACCTCACTTTTAATGATGGTTCTTAAACGCTTTAACCTCCCTTGTAGCCACCCACCTGAGGTAGTGGGAAAGAAAGGATGGGGGTGGAGTGGGGGAAGGAAGGTGGACCTGTGTAGAAAGGTTCTTTGGAGCAACTCCCATCTGTGTTGTCTGGAAATCGGCAGTTCAGTTTACAAGTTAGCAGCAGCAGCTCGATCCACTCACAAACACTTCATGGATATAGCAGCAGTCCAGTTCGGTACAGTCAGCTTAGCAACACGACCTAGCGAAGACAGCCAGGCCTCAGCCTCAGCTCAAGTCGGCAGGAGGGACCAGGAAGAACACCAGAAGAAGTTCTTGGCTATGCCAAAGAAGACCAGAGAGAGACCCACACTGCACAGATAGCTATATCAGCAAGCCAAGCTCATCTCTGTCACTCCATCAAGTCCTATTTATATTCTCCAAACATCACGCGTTCTTAACACGTGTCTTGCCTTAGCATGTGGATCCAATCAGTCCGAGTCCAAGGACTCGTGACAAAATGGAGCTCAAATATGCAGTGTAAGACGTACCAATAAATGCATGTTGTTAGCAAAGAATCCTTCACATGTTTGCTTTAATAGAACATCCTCTCTGCTGTGTCTGCTTCAGCAAAATGTTCCTTCACGAGTCTGCCTTAGTCTTTCACACCTGTGTCCACTTTAAGGAAACTTGCCTTCATATATTTGCCTTAGTAAAACACCATCCAACTGACTTTACAAAGAGCCCTTAAGTTTCTACTTCATACTTTTGATATTGCTAACACAACACTGTCATATACAAAGTTCACAACCCAGAATCCACCCTACACCCAGGCTTCACTGGATGCCTTAAATCAATCTGACTTTCTCTTGGGCCATGCCTAGCTCTCTTGGCTGATATGCCTCCTGTGAGCCTCAGGTTGGACATACCTGCTAAAACACTTTGAAGGTTGCAATGTAAAAAAAAAAAAAAAAAAGACATGAGTACTGGGGAACTAATGGAATGTTAATGTGTGATGTTGGCACATTAGGTATTCTTATGGGAAAAATAGGACACCAACTTCAAATTAAGCATAAAAATCACTTCCAGTCAAATTCTCTAGAACAAATAAGAAAAAACACGATTTTCTAGGAATATAGTTATAAATTTAATTTAAAGACTTTTCATTCATTAAAAATGTATATATGTAAAATTGATGTGTAAAAATTGAAAATTCCAAGTCTAAAATAGAAAATGGATATATAACCCATTGCAGCAGTGTAGGAGAATACAAAAACAGGGATGTGGGAAGGGGTGAATAGGGGGATGGGGGGGAGGAGAGGGACATTGGGGGGGCGGGGAAACCAGGAAAAAGGGAAATGAAATGTAAATAAAGAATATATCCAATAAAAAAATTAATTGGAAAAAAAAAAAGAAAATGGATATATAAAAAAACTCACCGGTCAAAAAGCAATGGACAACTTAGTAGTATTTAAAAAAAAAAAAAACAACAGAAAAATGAAAAAGGTAAATGAACTTTAATAGCACTACAAGGTGACCCAAAAGCCTAAATCTGTGAAAAAAAAAAGACTGATTTCATTATACAAATGCAAATTAAACCTACAAAATGATACACTGATATTACCATTCTATTTTTAAAAATTAAAAAAAGGTCTGAAAATTCCAAGTATTAGAAGTTAAAAGTTGGCCAGGCATGGTGGAATATACCCATAATCCCAGCATTTGGAAGGTGGAGGCAGGAATATTGGAAGAGTTCAAGGCCAGCTAAATGATAAAGCTGTTACACATGACCTAGTATAGCTGCACTTCCATGACTCAGCAATTCTATTGCTGGCATATGTTCTGGAAACATCTGTACAAAAGCACAGGACCTGTGCCTAATGCTTTTGAAATACCTGTTAGCTAACAGTTCCAAACTTTAAGAAACAGTTTTAATATAGCAGAGCAGATAGAATATGCTGTATAAAAATCAAAGCATACTACTCGGCAGTGAAACTGAACAAATCAGTGTTACTACGATAAAGGCCTGTCTTAAGAATCTCAAATCTCGCAAACATCAACAACAGGAAAAAGAATTGATATAGAAATGAAGACATCGATGAAAAGTTGGTTAAATTAAATAATGTATTTTATATAACTGTATAATGGAAGAAAACAAGGAAATGATTACCACGTAAGTTTAAATTGGTTGTGATCTGGAAGAAAAGAGTAAAGACTAACTATACAGATGACTATCATCTGTAGACAATGGCTACCAATATGTTCAAAGCATCATCTTGTACCTGGTCTTAAAACACGAGAATGAGGTAGTGTTGGCTGTTTACGGGTATTTGGAAGAAGGAGAAAGAGAGACAGCTATTTATTTCACTGTAACACATGGCTAAGTCAAAGAAATTTATTGTGCTACTTTCAGTAAACTCTTTAGGTATCCCAAAGATACCTAGAGCTTAGGAGATCCATGTAGCCATGGTACCAGTGACTAATAATTATCCCTTCCTGACTACTGAAAAAAATCTGAATACCTCTAAGTACATTATACATGGATGAAGAAGGGAAAGGCTGGCAGAAAAGTCTGTATGAAATGCAATTAGTTTTCCACCACCCCATTCCACAAGCTATTCTCACTTAGCCAATCAGCAGCTCCCTATCCCCCAGGTGGACTCAGAAGATGGTCTAGCTGCTAACTTCCTGGAAAATGTGCATAGCAAATAAAGCTATGAAACACACCGGATATCAGTCTGCATGTGGGTAAAAGGTAAAATTGTCAGTCTTAATTGTTTTATCTTATTTAGTAAGGAACAATATATTACACATAATTTCTACCTTTGAGCACTAGTGACAACAGTTCCTATGTCTTATTTCAAGTTTAAGTTTTTACAGCTATCCAAAAATAAGCAACTAAGAATAATTATGTAGATCTCAATCTGCAAGGCTCTCTAGAAATGTGATTTACTGTCCTAGAATAAACTAAAGCATTTCAAACTAAGTCTGCTTGTTTTAAAAGATTAAAAATCACTTCTAAATCTATTATTTATTGTCATTCTCTAAATCTATTAACCAGTAGCTCATCAATAACAAGGACAAAATAAAAACAAAGCCAATCATTTAAATTGGTCAGTATTAGAGTCTAAATATTTCTTCATGGTCAGGTTAACGGAGAAAATGATGGTGGTTGGTTACTTTCTGTTTTTTATTTAACAGTTAAAACCATTTGTTGACCTCAATGAAAACAATTCCAATTATAAGTATTTTATTGAACAAATAACTTCTAAGATGGCCCTCATGATCCACATCTTACCATATACATGCATGCAGTTATGAGATATCTCTTCCATGTGTCTGCTTATTTACTGACCAATTTCCAATAAGTAGAATACAATGAAGAGATGGACTGCCACTTGTAAGCTAACCTTAAAAAGACCAAGACTTTCCCCTTAGTCACTTTCTCATAGCTCTTGCCCTGAGAGATGATAGCAGTCACACTATACTACAAAACAGCTGTGTGGAGAGGGCCATGTGGCAAAGAAATAAGACATAGTGGCTCAACTCTAATCCCAGCACTTGGGAGGCAAAAGCAGACAGATCTGGTCTGAGGCCAGCCTGGTCTACCCAGAATTTCAGAATGGCAAGGACTACATAGAGTGACCCTGTCTCAAAACAAAACAAAACATCCATGCAACAGCTAACTTCCCAATGCACCTAAGCTAAGCCTTTAAATAAAAGCATAGCCTTGGGCAAAATATTTACAACTTCAGCAGAAATCTGAAACTATAAACATCCATCAAGATCACACCTAGGTTCCTGTAACACAGTAATGGAACATCTCCTTAGTTTAAACCATGGGGTTTGGAAATAATACACTTTACAAGTAACAGGTAAAGACTACTATAGTGCTTAGTTTTTGTTTTTTTGTTTTTTCTCTTCTTTTAAAAACGCATGTTTTGAGGCAACATTACAAAAAGAGAAGGAAGGGAAAACAAACAAAAACACATTCAGTAAGAAATATTCCAACCTTAAGTACTCTTCCAGAAAGACCAATAATTTCACCATCTTTTGGTTCTACTTCTGTAGCAGTATTCACATCACCACTTCCTGTTGTATCAATGATATCAATGATTTTTGGTTTTCCATCAGTTGTAATCTAAAAATTGAGGTAAATAAAACATTAGTTATTGTCTTTAAAGAAAGTAGTGTAAATCCATATGTACACATGCATAAATTGCCTCTGAAAAACATTTTTATTAAAATTTTAAWTGAAGTATAAAAAATACTAATGAAAAAATTAGTCATGGAAACAATATATAACTCTTCAAGTGGTTTCATTTATTTCTTCAATATTTACAACCTTTTAGGTGTTAGATATAGAAAGCAGTTGCCAGTACACAAAAATCCCTTATATATTGCAGAGTGAAGAAGTAGACAAATATATAAAGATGTAAAATACTGAGAGAAATTTAAGCATGAAGATAAGAGTGGTACGGATTTTTCTATTTTAAGGTGATTGGCCAAAAAAGGTCTTGCTGAGAAGGTGACATCTGAGCAAATATCTGGAAAATGTGAGCTTCGGAATGGATAGGAAATAGTATTTTATTACTAAATGTCACACCAGTAGTTGAAATTTACTAAGTTCCAAGTTCAAAGTAGCACACTCCCTAATTTGTTTTTCTCCAAATGCTTTTCTTAGGTATCATCATACACAGAGTTGTTCAATCCAGAAGCAGAAGTGTTTCTCTGATTATCTAGCTTACACCTTGCAACACAGCTATGAGGAAGTACTTCCTCTAACATAGAATTCAAATCCATTTTTCTACTTTTTATCACCAATGTGCTAATTTGTCAAACCAACAGCATTTCTTCCTTTCATAATAAACAGCTTCTTATACTGAGTTGAAACTCACTCTTTGTGAGGGTCCTATAACTTAATCTCATGTGATGTCACGAAAAAAATTGGCAACAGTAAAAGGTCACTAATTTACAACAACTAAAACCTAATTCAAAACTACATGTGTAATGAATCCAGTGTTTGTGGCAGCACTTAATGCCAGCTGCACTGTATAAACACTGTGGACTTGATTTTAAACATTCAACACGCATACATTGTACTGTGTAGGCCATTATACCACAAAGTTCATTGAATACTTGTTTGAAACACCTCAGGCTGACTTGACCCTACTGTATTTTTACTACATGAAATTTTCTACTCTTATAGAAACCTAATGGTTCAATTCCAAAAAATAAAACTTATATTTTCCATCATTCCTCAACATATAAATATCAAATTAAAAGTTGACCACCCTTTCAGAAAAACCTCTCCAATGATCATTTAATGTATACTAAACTTGATCATCATACTACACATTTTTCACTTTACAAGACATAATCCAACTTGTAATGAACACWCCTTAGGTGGCTCTCATCAGTTTCTCCTGTTCGGGTTCTAAGGGCACAGGTGGTATCTCCATTCAATTTAACTTGCCAACATACACTCAACAATAGTGCTTTTCTTTTCTTTTTTATTACTGCGTGATCCAACATTGATTACTTAGCTCTAATTATGGTAAGGTATGCTTCTTTATTAGCCCTAAACATTCATGAGAGACACAATATTATTGCTACAGGTACTACACTTTCATGGAGGAATTAATTTATGGGCTCTTTTGGGGTTATTTTTGGAAAGGCAAGTTGTTGCATTCAATATATACTTAAGGAAAATACAATACATACTTAAGGAACTTCAACACTMATTTCCATAGTGGCTGTTCTAATAAATACTTCCATCCAGAAAATAGAAGTATCTTTTTTTGCAGTTCTCAATTCATCAGCATTTGTTGCTTTCTTGATGACAGAAATTCTGAGTTGGTTAAGCTGAAATCTCAATACATTTGTTGCTCTGATGGCTAAGAATGCTGAATAGTTTTTCATGTATTTATTGAATAGTCAAACATTTTAAAAATCACATTTCATTCATTGCATGTATGGGTATGGTGTGAATACAAGCATGTCACAGAGTGTGAGTAGAAGTCAGATGCCAACTTGTAGGAGTTGATTCTCAATTTCCACCACGTGGGTCATGGAGATTCAACTTAGGTTGTAAGGATTGACAGCAGGCATATTTATTCACTGAGCCAACTCATAAGCCCTGTTCTTTTGAGAGCTAATTTATTTTTCCATTTATTATTTGATGTCTTTTGTGATATACATATATAAAACTGTCATGAAGAAACCCATCATTTTGTAAAATATATATATATATTATACACACACACACACACACATATATGTTAAAAACTGTATTTGTGTATGCACACAAACTATCTGGAATTAGGCATGGAAACACAAAGTCTGAAAAAAAAAGAACAATATAGAAAATGTCAAAAATTAACAACCACAAACTCTTTAGACTTTTCTTCAACCTAGAAAATTCATAACTCTTTAAAACCGTGGTTAATGGTCATTACTACTGAATCTTTTTTACCACTATGAATMTTTTCTCCAACACAAAGTATTTCCTCTACAGTATATGCAAAGCTTTGTATTTAACATATACATACTCAAGGAAAAAGTGACTCTTATAGGAAACAAGACAGAATTTTTTCTCAATAGGGCAAAGAAGGTACAGCTGGTGGATCCCACATCAAACTTGTCATGTTGCCTTCAAAAACAGAGGGCTTGGGTATGAAGCTCCCAAGGGCCTGACAGGTTCAGCTATTCTTTTGATTTAATGGATTTATTGGTTTTAATGGTTTATTTACCATGTACTATTTCCAAAACTTTTACTTATAAGAAGTGGCCCCCACTACACATACACACACACACACACACACACACACACAGCAAGCAAAATACATATGCAGAAAATTTAAGTTTCTTGTCCACTCCACTGGAGATTTTTCAAAGAGACCACAGATTTGAAGGATAGAAGAGGCAAAGCCACATGAACATTGTGCAGTAGAGCTTTGGGATAAAAAGGAAATTCAACTGGAAATAATGGAAATATGTTGTTCATCTTTGAAGAAGGAGAGATCCATGGGTGAGGGCTGGCTAACCTGGAAAATGGAATTATGGGGAAAGCCACAGAAATAAGCCCTCTGTTCCTGAGGGGGAAACTGAGAGATATTTCCAAGCTATGCTAGCTAAATAAAGAGAAATTGCCTAAATATTTACCCTAAATGTCAGGAATCCAAGTTATTTATTTCTCCAACTATGAAGCAAATTGGTATGGGTAGAAGCCATGCATTAAGAATCTTTAGAATTCCCACCGCCACCTGCCCTTTCTTTCTGCTGTGGCAGACTCTTGTCAGGTTTGCCACAGTGAAGACACCATCTCCTGATACCTCCTTGAAAACCAACTGCACTCAGGGTTTTTGTTTGAGAACCAGCCCCACTCAGGGTATTTGGAGTGCAGAGAGGCCTGGGAGCACAGGAGAGTTGATGCCTACATACTTGTGTGCAGAGACAAAAGGAACCCAGGAGTACAGATACACAGGCTTGCAGGACAGATGAGCCACAATCAGAGACAGCAAGACCAGCTAACACCAGAGATGACTAGATAGCAAAAGGCAAACGCAAGATCACTACCAACAGAAACCAAAGCAACATGGCATCATTAGAACCCAGTTCTCCTACAACAACAAATCCTGGATACCGCAACACACCTGAAAAGCAAGAGCAAGATTTAAAATCACATTTCATGATGCTGATAGAGGACTTCAAGAAAGAAAGAAATAACTCCCTTAAAGAAATACAGGAGAACACGGATCAACAGGTAGAAACCCTTAAAGAGGAAACACAAAAATCCCTTAAGGAAACACAGGAGAACATGGGTCAACCAATAGAAGCCCTTAAAGAGGAAACCCAAAAATCCCTTAAAGATTTTCAGGAAAACACAAACAAACAAGTAAAGGAACTGAACAAAACCACCCAGGATCTAAAAATGGAAGTAGAAACAATAAAGAAATCACAAAGTGAGACATCTCTGGAGATAGAAAGCCTTGGAAAGAATTCAGGAGTCATAGATGGAAGTATCTACAACAGAATACAAGAGACAGAAGAAAGAATCTCAGATGCTGAAAACACCATAGGAAGCATTGACTCAACAAAGAAAATGTAAAATGCAAAAAGCTGGTAACCCCAAACATCCAGGAACTCCAGGACATAATGAGAAGACCAAACCTACAGATCATAGGTATAGAAGAGAGCGAGGATTTACACCTTAAATGGCCAGTAAATATCTTCAACAAAATTATAGAAGAAAACTTCCCAAACCTAAAGAAAGAACATACAATAAGCCTACAGAACTCCAAACAGATTGGACCAGAACAGAAATTCCTCCCTCACATAATAATAAAAACACCAAATGCACAAAATAAAGAATATTAAAAGGAATATGGGGAAAAGGTCAAGTAACATGTAAAGGCAGATATATCAGAATTACACCAGACTCCTCACCCAGAGATGATGAAAGCTAGAAGATCCTGGGCAGATGTCATACAGACCCTAAGAGAACATAAATGTCAGCCCATGCGACTACACCTAGCAAAACTCTCAATTACCATAGATGGAGAAAACAAGACATTCCATGACAAAACCAAATTTACACAATATCTTTCCACAAACCCAGCTCTGCAAAGGATAATGGGTCCAAAATATCAACACACAGCAGGAAACTATACCCTAGAAAAAGCAATAAAGTCATTTTCTTTCAACAAACCCAAAAGAAGATAGCCATACAAACAGAATTTCATCCTTAACAACGAAAATAACAGGAAGCAACAATCACTTTTCCTTAATATATCTTAACATCAGTGGTCTCAAATCCCCAATAAAAAAACATAGACTAACAGACTGGATATGTAAACAGGACCCAACATTTTGCTGCATACAAGAAACCTACCTCAGTGACAAAGACAGTCACTACCTCAGAGTCAAAGGTTGGAAAACAATTTTCCAAACAAACGGTTCCAAGAAACAAGTTGGTGGCCATTCTTATATCAAATAAAATTGACTTTCAACCAAAAGTTATCAAAAAAGATAAGAAGGGACACTTCATACTGGTCAAAGGAAAAATCTACCAAGATAAACTCTCAATTCTGAACATCTATGCTCCAAATTCAAGGGCACCCACATTCATAAAAGAAACTTTACTAAAGCTCAAAGCACACACTGCACTCCATACAATAATAGTGGGAGACTTTAACACCCCACTCTCAACAATGGACAAATCATGGAAACAGAAACTAAACAGAGACACAGTGAAACTAAGTGAAGTTATAGACCAAATGGATCTAACAGAACATTCCATCCTAAAGCAAAAGACTATACCTTCTTCTCAGCACCTCATGGTACCTTCTCCAAAACTGACCACATAACTGGTCACAAAACAGGCCTCAACAGATACAGGAATACTGAAATAATTCCATGCACCCTATCAGATCACCACTGCCTAAGGTTGGTCTTCAGTTCAAACAAAAGCAATGGAAAACACACATACACATGGACATTGAACAATGCTCTACTCAATGATAGCTTGATCAAGGAAGAAAGAAATTAAAGACTTTTTAGAATTTAATGAAAATGAGGACACATACCAAAACTTATGGGGCACAATGAAAGCAGTGCTAAGAGGAAAACTCATAGCTCTAAGTGCCTCCAAAAAGAAAATGGAGAGAGCTTACACTAGCTGCTTGACAACACACCTGAAAGCTCTAGAACAAAAAGAAGCAAATACAACCAAGAAGAGTAGACAGCAAAAAATAATCAAACTGAGAGCGGAAATCAACCAAATAGAAACAAAAAGAATCAATAAAGAATCAACAAAGCCAGGAATTAACAAAACCAGGAGCTGGTTCTTTGAGACAAATCAACAAGATGGATAAACCCTTAGCCAGACTAACCAGAGGGTACAGAGACAATATCCAAAATAATAAAATCAGAAATGAAAAGGGAGACATAACAAGAGAAAATGTGGAAATTCAAAAAAATCATCAGATCCTACTACAAGAGCTTATACTCAAGAAAATTGGAAAACTGTATAAAATGGACAATTTTCTAGACACATACCAGATGCCAACATTAAAACAGGATCAGATAAACCATCTAAATAGTCCCATAAGTCCTGAGGAAATAGAAGCAGTTGTTAATACTCTCCCAACAACAACAAAAAAGCCCAGGACCAGATGGGTTTATTGGGGAAGCTTATCAAATCTTCAAAGAGCTAATACCGATACTCTTCAAACTATTCCACAAAATAGAAACTCACGGAACACTACCCAGTTCATTCTATGAAGCCACAGTAACGCTTATACCTAAACCAAACAAAGACTAAACAAGGAAAGCGAACTTCAGACCAATTTCCCTTGTGAATATTGATACAAAAATACTCTACAAAATTCTGGCCAACTGAATCCAAGAATGCATCAAAACAATAATTCACCAAGATCAAGTGGGCTTCATCCAAGGGATGCAGGGATGGTTCAATATATACAGAAATCAATGTAATCCACTACATGAACAAACTCAAAAGAAAAAACCACATGGTCATTTCATTAGATGCTGAAAAAGCTTGTGACAAAATTTAGCATCCCTTCATGATAAAAGTCTTGGAGAGATCAGGAATTCAAGGCCCATACCTAAACATAGTGAAAGCGATATACAGCAAACTAGTAGCCAACATCAAACTAAATGGAGAGAAACTTGAAGCAATCCCACTAAAAAAATCAGGGACCAGACAAGGCTGCCCACTCTATCCCTATCTATTCAATATAGAACTTGAAGTTCTAGCCAGAGCAATCAGGCAACAAAAGGAGGCCAAAGGTATACAAATTAGAAAGAAAGAAGTCAAATTATCACTATTTGCAGATATGATCACATACTTAATCGACCCCAAAAACTCCACCAGAGAACTCTTACAGCTGGTAAATAACTTCAGCAAAGTGGCTGCATATAAAATTAACTCAAGCCTTCCTATTCTCAAAGGACAAACAGGCTGAGAAAGAAATTAGGGCAATGACACCCTTCACAATAGTTATAAATAATATTACATACCTTGGTGTGACTCTAACCAAGAAAGTGAAAGATCTTCACTTTGTGAAGTATGACAAGAACTTCAAGCTTCTGAAGAAAGAAATCGAAGAAGATCTCAGAAGATGGAAGATTTCCCATGCTCATGGATTGGCAGGATTAATATAGTAAAAATGGCCATCTTGCAGAAAGCAATCTACAGATTCAATGCAATCCCCAACAAAATTCCAAATCAATTCTTCACAGAGCTAGAATGAGCAAT
>BDUI01000151.1:302176-325977 GCA_002335545.1 Apodemus speciosus
AGAGAGAGAGAGAGAGAGAGAGAGAGAGAGAGAGAGAGAGGAGGAAGAGGATGAGGAGTAGAGACTGCCATGAGCATGGGAGAGAGAAAGGGGGAGGGGAATGGGGACAGAGGTGGTAAGGAGCAGGAGCAAGGGCGCAAGAGAGAGAGAGAGTAGAGGGGGCAAGCAGCCCCTTTATAGTGAGTCAGGCACACCTGGATGTTGCCTGGTAACTCTGGGGTGGAGCCTAGACAAAATGCTAACATTGTTCAATAAAAAACCAAGAAGTTGTTCATTTCTTAAGAAAAATGCATTTTGTATGAATAAGCAGATTTTAAAACGAAAAGAAATATAAATGAAACCCAACAAATATATGGAGTTGTATTTTTTTCTTAGACATCAATGGCTTTTGCTTGAAATGACATTTGTTGGTCTTTGCAAATTTGATAATGATTTCAAAACAACCAAGACTGGAGAAGGCTGGAAGCAGGCACCACTCTCTATACAGGACATATATCCTATCATGACATGCATAACACAAACCTTGTCTTAAACTTTTGTCCACAGACTTCTCTTACAGCTTTGGAGAGCATTTAAATCATAGAGTTAATGTAATAGAATAAATGGTAATCATTCAAAAAATAGAGAAAGCAAGAGGTTTATGAGCCCAATTTTAAGGGAAGTTTTAGACAATATATTAAGGACATGCTCTTTTGAATAGAGAAAATAAAATAGACAAATTGTAGGCAAAAGAAGACAGACAGGAAGAATAGACAAACAGGCAAAATTTCCAATGAAAAGATTCACTGAAAAATCACTTATCCTATATAGCTTTTGTTTTAACTTCTTTCTCACTTTTGTTTCCATTTAGTGCTAACAAATTATTTAACTGTGTTATTATGTTCACTTGGTATTAATTTCCAGGTTTTTAGATTTTAAAAGTTTACACTGTCTTGGGAAAACATGTCGCGGGGGCAGTTGTTTTCTCCTTCTATCATGAGGGTTCTGGGAATTAAACTCAATTTCTGGGAACTGACCATAGTTCTGGGAATTATCAGCTATGATGACAAATGCCATACCTTTACCCTGACRTGAGTCTTTGTCTGTTTTAGATGAGGTTGGCACTTAAGATGGAGAATAGTGCTATGTCCCAGATACAAAGCATGCTCAGGGATATTTTGTGTCTCATTCATGTATTTAATAAGGCTTGACTTTCCAAACTATTTTCAGCACTATGTCACTTTATTAGATAAATAGGTCCCAGAGAGAACACTTCCTTTATGTTTGCTCTCTCAGAATTGTGTGCTCTCTAGTGTCTTTTTCTCCCATGTCAGTTTTACAAATTTACTGATGTGCTGTGCAATCCTGAAGATGTTAACAAGTTTACTGATTAAGCAAAACTGCAAGTGTTGGGACTAATACAGATGGTCACATTGTAGATAGTAGTAGAGGGATGCTCTTCAGAATAGTGCAGCACAAATTTGAGTTGGACTTTCAAGCAAATAACTGTATATGCTGAAAATACTGCAGATTTTCAGTAGATTTGTTGAGGACTTCGTACAAATTGGTGGTATGGAAATTGCTTGCATTGTAAAGCATATACTGTTTAAGCTTGAGGCTGTAAGTTCCCATTCCAAGAACATATAGAACAATCTAGTAATCTGTAACCTTAGTGCTTTGGGGAAGAGAGAAGATCCCTGGAACTTTTTTTCTATTGGCTTATATCCAGGTTTAGTGAACCTCGACTCAAAAAAGAGAGTGATGGAACAGAGTACTACCCAGTGTCATCCTCTGGACTGTGTAGGAATGCACATAGACAGGCAAAAGGACAGAGAGACAGACAAATACACACACACACACACACAGAGAGACAGAGACAGAGACAGAGAGAGACAGAGACAGGGCACAGACAGGAGACCAGAGGTAGAGAGAGGAGATTATGTATTGATCGAAATGCCTGATATTTGAAACAGTCTGAATTCCAAAATAAATGTTGAAATAGTGGAACTTGCATATCATTACATGAATGATGGGTGAGAACCCCAAAGAACAAACACAAATGCTGGCCAGGTTGTAAATATCCAGCGACAATATCAGATTATGCAGCCATAAATATGTGCCACAGGATGAAAGACTATTAAAAGTTATGCAAGATGAAGAAATTTGATACATAATCCACATTTCCTATGGACATAGTCATAACAAATACTCAGGAAATGCAAATGTAAAAAGACATGAAGGAGACTTATTACTATCTAGTGCAGAGCTTCATGCACTTTAGTGTGTCATCAAGATGCTATTTATTCTAGGTATCCCCATAAAAACTTCCTTTGTACCACTGCTGTCTAAAAGATACCTGGTCCAGCCCAGACAGTGAGCACTGTGATCATTTGGTGAGCAACTGGTCAGGAAGTGAGGGAAAGGTGGGTGAGAAGCAGAAGGTTAAAAAAAAAGGAAAGGAGGTCTAGCCTGCACCTTCTGCTGGGTCAGATCATCAGCTTGTCTGCCCATCAAAAGACCCCAGAGTCTGAAAACCTCCCAGGAGATCTGTTACAGCCAGGGCCACAGGTCTCCCTGGAGACCTACAGCAATCCAGGGACACAGGAGGCAGCCTCCAGACAGAGACACCCAGGCCAATCAACAGCAGAGATAACCAGATGGTGAGAGGCACACACAACACCATAAGAAACAGAAGCCAATATACTTTGGCAACATCAGATCCCAGTTCTCCCACTACAGAAAGCCCTGGATATCCCAGCACACCTGAAACCAATGATGCTAACCTAAAATCCTGTCTCATAAAGATAATGTGGTTCTTTAAGAGGATATAAATAACTCACTGAAAGAAATACAGGAAAACCCAGGCAAATGGGTAGAAGTCCTTAAAGCAGAAACAAATCCCTTAAAGAAATACAGAAAAACACAATCAAACAGGTGAAGGAGTTGAACAAAGTGGTCCAAGACCTAAAAATGGAAGTAGAAAAAAATAAAGAAAACATAAATGGAGATAATCCTGGAAATGGAAAAACTAGGAAAGAGGTCAGGAAATACAAATGTAAGCACCAACAGCAGAATACAAGAGATAGAAGAGAGAATAGAATYTCAGGTGTAGAAGATACTTTAGCAGATATGAACACAACAGACAAAGAAAATTCAAAACAGAAAAAAACTCCTAACCTAAAACATCCAGGAAGTCCAGGACACAATGAAAATTCCAAATCTGAGAATAATAGGAATAGAAGAGAGCAAATATTTCAAGCTCAGAGGACCCAAAAACATCTTCAACAAAAATCATAGAAGAAATCTTCCTCAACCTAAAAAGATGGCCACAAATGTACAAAAAGCCTATAGAATACCAAATAGATTGGTCCAGAAAAGAAAATCTTATTTTCACATAATAATTAAAACACTAAATGCACAGAACAAAGAAATATTAAAAGCTGTAAGGAAAAAAGGCCAAGTAACATATAAAGGCAGACATCAGAATTACAYCATACTTCTCAAAAGAGATCTGACAAGCCAGAAGAGCCTGGAGAGAGGTGAGACAGACCCTTAGAGAACACAAATACCAGCTCAGGCTACTGTACCTGGCAAAACTTTCAATCATCATAGATGAAGAAACCAAAATATTCCAGGAAAAAAAACACAAAATTTAAAAATATCTATCTACTAATCCAGTCCACAGAGGATTGAAGGAAAACTCCAACACAAAGAGGTTACCTACACCAAACAAAAAACAATATATTAATCATCTTACAGCAAAACCAAAAGGAGAATCATGTACATATAATGCCACCTACAACAACAAACATTAGAGAAAGTAACAATTATTTCTTTACTATCTCTCAATATCAATAGACTCAATTCCCAAATAAAAAGACATAAGCTAAAAGACTGGCCACACAAGCAGAATCCAGCATTTTGCTACACACAAGAAACACACCTCAATAACAAAGACAACACTACCTCAGCGTAAAGGGGTCGAAAAAAAAAATCTTCCAAAAAAACTGGTCCCAAGACACAAGAGTTGCCATCTTAATATTCAATAAGATAGATTTTCAACCAAATATTATCAAGTGAAATGGGAAAGCACACTTCATATTTATCAATGGGAAAATCCACTAAGAGAATGTCTCAATTCTGACCATCTATGCCCAAAATGCAAGGGCAAAAAGAAATTTTGCTAAAGCTCAAAACACACATTGAAACCTACACAATAATAGTGGGAGACTTCAACACCCCACTCTCACTAATAGGCAGGTCATTGAAACAGAAACAAATCAGAGACACAGTGAAACTAAGAGAGGTTATGTACCAAATGGATTTAACGGAGATATACAGAATATTCATCCTAAAAAAAATATATACCTTCTTCTCAGCACCTCATGGTACCTTCTCCAAAACTGACCACATAATCAGTCACAAAACAAGCTTCAACACATACAAGAAGATTGAAATAATCCCATGCATCCTATCAGATCACCATGGACTAAGGCAAGACTCCAATAACAACAAAAACAACAGAAAACCCACATACCCATGGAAGTTGAACTCCTCTCTACTCAATGATAACTTGGTCAGGGAAGAAATAAAGATATTAAAGACTTCTTGAAATTCAATGAAAATGATGACACAGTATAGCCAAACTTCTGGGACACAATGAAAACAATGCTAAGGACAACTCATAGCACTAAGTGCCCTCACATTGAAATTAGAAAGAATCCACACTAGCAATTTAACAGTACATCTGAAAGCCCTAGAACTCAGGGCTGAAATCAACCAAATAAGAATAAAGAGAAAAATACAAAGAATCAACAAAACCAAAAGTTCCTTCTTTGAGAAAATCAACAAGATAGATAAACCCCTAGCCAAACTAACTAAAGGGCACAGAGACAGTGTTCAAATGAACAACATCAGAAATGAAAAGAGAGACATAAGAACAGAAACTGAGGAAATTAAAAAAAAAATCAGATCCTACTACAAAAGCCTATACTCAACAAAACTAGAAAATCTAGATGAAATGCATGATTTTATGGACAGGTACTATAAGACTTTGACAAGCCTTAGCTTACTGGGGACCCCCTGAGTAAACAATGCRGAGCCAAAAATCGATGCAAAAGCAAGAGGAATTTATTGTTCCAACGTGTTGGGGTTGTCCTGCACCCAAAGGAGAGGCAGCCACCCTGGGCAGCCCATTCAGAGAGTTTTTGTACAGTTTCTAGGGGAGGAATAGAACATCAGCAAATAGGCACACTATGACTGGTGAAACAGTGCACCCTTTAAACTTATTGGTCTTTAGGGAATGAGGTAGCAGGGGCTTAATTAGCCTCTTCCTCCTGGCCTACATGTTCTCTGACCTGTCTCTTCCAGTAGGAGAGGGATGCCTGGCAGAATTTTCCAAGGGCTCTGAGCTGCCCTTTTCATGCACCCCTTTTCTTTGTGCATGTTTCAACCCTGAAGCTATTGCTGGTATTCTGATAGCTCATACTCCTGGTCTTCTGTATCTAGTTCTTTGTATCTCTGCTTTAAGATTATTAGCTGTATGGTACCTATGTGTTCCTTAACAAAAGTGACCAAGTGGTTTAAAATGAAGGGGCCAAAAGTCAACAATAATGGGAGAATAATTAGGGGTCCTAACAGGGTGGATATAAGGGTGGTTAACCAAGGGGAGGAGTTAAACCAAGACTTGAACCAACCCTGACTCTCTTTTCTCTCTTCTACTTGGCTAACCCTTCTTTCACCTTGGCCATTGAATCTTTAATAACCACAGAATGGTCTACATAAAAGCAACACTTCAGCTAAGGCAGCACATAACCCTCCTTGCTGGAGGAAAAAGTTAAGTCTAATCCCCTCCTACTTTTCATTATCTTCTGATAATGAAGTCAATGATTCTTTAAGGTGATCAAGGGAAATTTCTATTCTCTCTATATCTAAATCAATGGCTGCCCTCAGACTGTAAGAACAAACTGGAGGTCCTGGTGGCTGCCCCAACCATCCCCAACCCCAACAGAAGAGAGACAGTGAGTGCTGTAACAGATTTGGCGGATGGGTACATAGGATGAGGTAAGGAACCAGAATCCAAAGGTACCACCAGGCAGTCATGATCAAGGTTGAATGATCTTGAGCTTGAGCAGATTTTCTGTCTTCTGTACCATCCAGCAGGGGTCTCTGGGGAGCAGGGCATCTGCAGGTTTCACATGGGAAGCATGCACCCAGGCCAAAATACCATCCACCTTGAGGGCTCTGGGAGTGGCTAGCAGCACCAGGAAGGGTGCTTTCCACTGGGGTTCCAGTGACTGTGCCTGATGCCTCCTTACATAGATCCAGTCACCAGTCTGAAAGCAGTGAGGGGTCTCTGGCATCCCTGGAGTATTTAAGGCAGTCAGTCTGGGCTGAATCTCATGTATTGACTGAAGGGCTTGGAGTCTCAAGAAGAGTGTCCTTTTACTATCAGTGAGTAGGGATACCTCCAGGGAGGGCCCAGTGGACAACAAGGGATTTGGGGTACCTAACAGGATCTCAAAAGGAGTCATGTTAAAATGGTAGGGGGTGTTCCAGTCTCAGAATAGGGCCAAGGGGAGCATCACCCAGTTTGAGTCAGTCTCCAAGGTCAATTTAATCAAGGTCTCTTTTAAGGTTCTATTTATTTCCTCTATCTGCCCTGAGCTCTGGGGATAGTACACACAAGGAAGCTTCCAATTAGTTCCCAATTTCTCTGCCAATCCATGTCTTACCTTAGAGATAGAAGCAGGACAGTTGTCCAATCCAATGTCCTTGGGCACTCTGATCCTCTGGAAAGTTTCCTTTAATATCTTCTTAGCTACAAAGGTTTCTGTTTCCTGCTTGGTGGGGAAAGACTCAACCCATCCAGAGAAAGTATCTACAAACACTAGAAGGTGTTTGTAACCATATATTCCTGGCTTAACTTTTGTAAAATCAACCTACCAACATATTCCAAGCCATTCTACCCTAGGTCTCTTGTCCTGTTTACTCTTGGCTGCAGAGGCATTCACCTGCTGGCATCCCTGCACTCTTCTACGATCTCTCTGGCCTAGAACCTGAGGTCTATTACATACACTTTAGGTCCCTTATCTGCTTGGACAAGTTTTTTTATCCCCTAAATGAGTCCATTTGGCCTAGTAAATCTTTTGCTTGCTTTCTGGGAAGTATAGTTTTTCTTTTTTGTGTGTCCCCTTGCCCTTCCTTCTCTAGGTAGAAATTGGCAGGGTGGCTAGCAATCTGAATCCTTTCTTCTTCAGTATCTTCTAAGTGAGGCCATCCCTTAGTCCAGTCCCATTTCCCAGTGGGTATCTCTTGCAGGTCCATAACCAGGATAGGCTCCTGCATAGCAACTTCAGGAGCCACTGTTATCACCTTGGGCCACTAAGTGTCTTCCCTTCTGATGTACTGGGCAATGAATAATACTTACAGTTGCTGTATTCATCAGGGCATCCAAGAGATCCAAGATTTTCTGCTTGTTTATTTCTTTTCCCTCAAATGTGAACAGTCCTGTCTCTTGGTATATATCCCCATGGATGTGGGCTGTGGCAAAGGCACACTTGCTATCCATGTAGATGTTGATCTTTTTGCCTGTCCCCAGGTCCAAGGCTTTGGTCAGACCTATCAGCTCTACTTTTTGTGCCGACATTCCCAGAGGATGCGGTTCCACCCAGACCACCTGGAACCCATCCACAATAGTGGCCCCTACGTGTGTTGTCCCTTCATCAAGTAGCTGCTGTCATCAATGAATCAGGTCACCTTGGCATCGGGGACCAGCTGATCCAACAGGGCCTTTCACCATCTCTGGTCCTCAGCTAGAATCTGCTGGCAATCATGAGCTGGTGGGTTGAGGTCGGGTAACAGAGTAGCTGGGTTGAGGGCCACTGGTGATGTAAGGGTCACCTGATCTAAATTTAGCCACAGAATCTTATAATGAGTCAAGCATGCATTGGTCAGCCATTGATCCAGGGGCTCACAAACAATGCTATCCAAGGCGTGGGGAGCTGTCACAGTCAGATTCTGTCCCAGAGTCAATTTATCAGCATCTTTAACTGGAACTGCCACCACTGCCACTATCCATAGGCAAGCAGGCCACCCAGCAGTGATGGGGTCTAATTTCTTTGACAGATAGGCAACTGCTACCAGGGTCCCAGCTGCTGAGGGAGCACTGCCTGAGGTATACCTCTATTCTCAGCCACACATAAAGGTGGAAAGGTCTACTGGCATCAGGGTCCTGGAGCAGAGTCTGCTTAGTCTTGTCAAAAGTCTGTTACTTTTCTTCCTCCCAATGGAAGGCTGAGGCTCTGTATCCCAATCATCCCAGCTCATCCAAGAGGCATTTATTCCCCTCTAGACAGTCCTCTTTAGTCTTGGGTCCCAGATTTCTTCACAGTCAGGAGGGGAGTATTCCAAGTTGATTGGCACTTCCACAGGATCCCTTATTCTAGGAGCTTGGTATTGTGGGGCCTGATTCCATCCTGGGCCTCCTTCAACATCAGGTATTGGTGCACAGAAACTGGAGAGAATTGCACTCTGAGCTTTATCTGGATGGGGGGCGCTGCTTGGTGGCCCCTCCTATTCCCTGCTGTCTCAGCCCAGGCCTGGGGAAAGGCCTTAAGCCACCAGTCTAGGTCCTGGGGTGCCCTATCCAAGGTTTCAAACAACTTGTATTCATCCTCTAGCCTGAGATTCAGGATTTGGAGTGGTTCTCCCTGATATGGTAGACTTTCTCAGCAACCTGTACTAAATCCCTCAACGGCTTATTCTGTAGTCCCTCTAGCCTCTGAAGCTTTTTCCTGATAGCTCTACTATAAAAGCCATAGTTGGTGCAGGATATTTCCTATCCATTCACACTGAGGCAGTGAGAGACCAGTGATTGGAGGTAAGAGAGGAGGAGGAGCTAAGAGAAGGAGGGGCGGAGAGAAAGGGAGCCTGGGAGCTGCACAAGAAAGCAGAGGAGGAGTCACAGATCCAGATGGTGTCAGATGTGCTTCTGGTGTGCTGAGAGGTTAGATCTATTGGGATAAAACTTTATCATTGTAATTTGGCATTATGTAATTGGGAGTTACATATACTTAAATATATTTGGTTAAATACTCAAGTTTAAGTGTCATGCTTTACCAGATACTTGGAAGTAGTGGGTGCTAGGCAGGAGAGTAGGACCTGCTGGGACTAGGAGCAGAGCCTGGTGGGGCAGTACTATATTTTAACAATTTCCCATTACACATAGTCACAGTATCTTTCTTTGTGCTCCTTGCTGCTGGGATCATAGGGCATATACTGACAGAATGTCTCCGTGAGTCACTCTAGAGAGGCAGTAGGCAACTCATCTGATCCCTGTCTAACCTCACATACCTTGGTCAAATTTTTGGGTTGTCATGCAGCCCCCCATGAGACCTGATAATGGATTCTGGTGGTAGACCTGCAGATGCTCCTTACCGTCTGCCATATTAAAATGCCAGTTCAGTTTCTGGAGAGGAAAGCCTTTGTCTATGTCAGCTGGTTTCTGGGTTGGGGCACCATTGGCTCCGGAACATTCTTTCTAGCCTCCAGAACATGCTTTTTCTCCTCAATAGTGAAAAGAACCCATAGGAGCTGTTGACAGTCATCTCAAGTGGGCTGGTGGGTGAAAAGAATAGATTCTAGCAAGTTAGTAAGTCCCTTAAGTCCCTGAATCTTGGAGGAACTACTTCTGCTCTGGGCCTGTGGGCAGCTCAGGCTGAGTCTTGAGTGCTAGGACCCTGCTAGGAAGAAAAGCATAGATCCAAGAGGGAGAGTCAGTCATGAGTTCGTTCCAAACAACTATGTCACCACGACTGATAAATTATGTGCTCACCCTTGGACCTTGTCCCTGTGGTTCACAATAAGGCTCAAAGTAATGGTGGAAACTTTTCGTTCTATATTCAAAAATTTCATCAGTCCTGGTCAACAAGGCAAACAACAAGACAAACACCAGACAAACCAGGAGTCCCTGCCAATGCAGCAGGAGTCAGATAACAGAGTTACTGGCTGACTCCGGCCACACTGAGACAAACAGGCACCCCTGCCACAGGTGGTCAAGTTGTAACACACAGACAATCAAGTCATAGAAAAACCACCCTTGTCATAGGCAGAAGAATCCAGTAACCAGGTGACTCAGCTGGCTTAAGCCTGTGCTGGGTCTAATGGTGGGATTCCTCCTGATTTCTTCTAGGGGACCTGAAGACTCCCTGCTGTAACAATGTTAAGACACTCTTGACCCCCTAGACACTTGCAAGCAAACTTAAAGTTTAGACAGGTTTACAGACTCAGATTTTGACAAACAACATGACAGACAAAATACCGTGGTACCCATTCCAGACCTCCTTACCCATTCCAGACATCCGAGTTGAGTCCTCCGATTCACCACTCTCTGATGTGTCTCCACAGGGGGTCAAATTCCCAGCCAATGCACCAAATGTAAGATTCTGATGGGCCTTAACTTACTGGGGAGGTTCCACCCCCAACCTGAGTGAACAATACAGAGCTGGGGATCAATGCAAAACCAAGAATAATTTATTATTCCAACACTTTTGAGTCATTCTGCACCCGAAGGAAAGGCGGCAAGCCTGGGTAGCCAGTTTGGTGAGTTTTTATACAGTTTCCAGGGGCAGAATAGAGTATCAGCAACTACACACACTATGATTGGCAGAACAGTGAACCTTTAAACTGACTGGTCTTTAGGGATATGAGGTAGTAGGGGTTTAATTAGCCTCTTCCTTCCAGCCTACATGCTTTCTGACCTGTCTCTTCCAGAAAGGGAGGGGTGCCTGGTGGAATTTTCCAACAGCTCTGAGCTGACCTCTTCAGTACCACATACCAAAGTTAAATCAAGAGCAGGCAAATTATCTAAACAGATGCATCTACTAGGCATCTCCTAAGGAAATAGAATTCATTAAAAACTCCTAACCAAAAAGAACTCAGGACCAGATGGATTCAGTAAAGAATTCTACCAGACCTTCAAAGAAGAGCTACACAACACTTCTCAAACCATTCCATAAATTAGAAGCAGAAGGCACACTACTTAATTCATTCAATGAAGCCACAATTACGCTGATATCTAAACCACACAAAGACCCAACAAAGAAAGAGAACTTCAGACCATTTTTGCTTATAAATATCAATGCAAAAATATTCAATAAAATTGTAGCAAACCAATTCCAACAACACGTCAAAACCATCATTCACCACGATCAAGTAGGCTTCATACAAGGGATGAAAGGTTGGTTCAATATATAAAAATCCATTAATGTAATCCATTATATAAACAAAAGCAAAGAAAATAATCATATGACTACCTCATTAGGTGTTGAGGAAGCATTTGACAAAATACAAAATCCCTTCATGTTAAAAGTATTGGAGAGATTAGGGATTCGAGGACCATACCCAAACATAATAAAGGCAATATCCAGCAAACCAACAAGCCAATATCAAATTACATGGAGAGATACTTGAAGCAATTCCACTAAAATCAGGGACAAGACAAGGCTACTCAATCTCTTTCTATCTATTCACTATAGACCTTGAAGCTCTAGATAGAGCAATAAGACAACAAAAGGAGATCAAGCAGATACAAATTGACAAAGAAAAGGTTATGGTATCACTATTTGCAGATGATATGATAGTATATACAGCGAACTAAAAATTCTACTAGAGAACTTCTACAGCTGATAGTCAACTTCAGCAGAGTGGCTGGATATAAAATTAACTCAAATGAATCACTGGACTTCCTTTATATAAATGATAAGTGTGCTGAGAAAGAAAATAAGGGAAATAACATCCTGCACAATAGTCACAAATAATATTAAATATCTTGGGGGTAACTCTAGCCAAACAAGTGAAAGATCTGTATGACAAGAACTTCAAGTTTTTCAAGAAAGAAATTTAAGAAGACCTCAGAAAATGGAGAGATCTTTCATGTTCATGTATTGGCAGAAAGAACATAGTAAAAATGGCCATCCTACCAAAAGCAACCTACAGATTTAACACAATCCCCATCAAAATCCCAACACAATTCTTCAAAGACATGGAAGGAACAATTCTCAAATTCATCTGGAAAAGTAAAATACCTACAATAGTGAAAACAATTCTTAACAATAAAAGAACTTCTGGGGGAATGACCATCCCTGATCTCAAGCTACAGTACAGAGCAATAGTGATAAAAGATGCATGGTGTTGGCACAGAGACAGACAGGTTGCTCAATGGAATAGAATTGAAGACTCAGAAATAAAACCACACACTTATGGACACTTGATCTTTGACAAAGAAGCCAAAAATATACAATGGAAAAAAAAAAGAAAGCATCTTTAACAAATGATGCTGGTGTACTTGGCAGTTGGTATGTAGAAAAATGAAAATAGACCCATATTTGTCACCTTGCACAAAGCTCAAGTCCAAGTGGATCAAGGACCTCAACATAAAGCCAGATATACTCAATCTAATGGAAGAGAAATTAAGAAAGAGAATCTAGTTCATTGGCGTTGGGGGGCTGGTGCTGGGGGAGATTTCCTAAACAGAACTCCAATGGCTCAAGAACTGATCAATGGGACTTCATGAAATTGAAAGCTTCTATATGGCAAAAGACATAGTCAATAGGACAAATTGGCAACCTATAGATCGGGGGAAAAATCTTAACTAACCCCACATCTGATAGAGGGCTAATATCCAAAATATATAAAGAACTCAAGAAGCTAACCACCAAACAACCAAACAATCCAATAAAAATGGGGTGTAGAACTAAACAAAGAATTTCACAACAAAGGAAACTTGAATGGCTAAGAAGCACTTAAAGAAATGTTCAAAGTCCTTAGTGATCAGGGAAATGCAAATCAAATCGACCCTGGGATTCTACCTTACACCAATCAGAATAACTAAGATAAAAAATTCAGGTGACAGCACATGTTGGTGAGAATGTGGAGAAAGAGGAACACTCTTCCATTGTTGGTGGGATTACAAACTGGTACCAGTTTGCAACCACTCTGCAAATCAATCTGGATGTTCAGAAAATTGGAAATAACTCCACCTGAAGACCCAGCTATATCACTCTTGGGGATTTAACCAAAAGATGCACCACTATGCCACAGGATCACATGCTCCATTAAGTGTATAGCAGCCTTATTTGTAATTGTGAGAAGCTGGAAACAACCCAGATGTCCCACAATGGAAGTATGGATACAGATAATGTGGTTCATTATTTACACAATGGGGTACTATTCAGGTATTAAGAATGAGGAGATCATCAGTTTTATAGGCAAATGGATGGAACTAGAAAATCTCATCCTGAGTGAAGTAACTCAGCCCCCAAAGGACATGCATGGCATGTATTCACTAATAAGTGTATATTAGCCAAAGATACTGAATACCCAAGATAAAATCCACAGAACTCAAGACCGTTAACCAACTGAAGGGCCCAAGTGAGGATGCTTCAATCCCAGTTGGGAGGGAGAAGAAATCAATCATGGGTGAGGGGGCAGAGGGAGTGAGTGAGGGAGGGATCTGGGTGGAAAAGGAAAGGATGAGGGGAAAGGGGGAATATGATCAAGTATTGGGAGAGGGGAACAGGAGTGAAGCCCTGAGGGCCAGTGGAATGAATGGAAACAGGCAACCTCAGGAGGTGGGAGGTGGAAGAACCTTTTCGATTGTACCAGAGATCTGGGAGGTGACAGGCTTTCAGGATTCAAATAACCTTAGTCCAAAAGTTGGAAAGGGAACTTGTAGAGTACACCTCTAGTAGAAAGACATGGCATCAAAGTGAAGGGATGGGGTTGCTACCCCACAGTCAAAAACTCTGATCCCAAATTGTTCCTGTCTAAAAGAACTGCAAGGACAAATAGAGAGAAGATGATGATTGAAAGGAGGTCCAGTGACTGGCCCAAATTGGGATCCATCTCAAGGGGTCTGACACTATTACTTTTTTTTTCTATATTCTTTGTTTACATTCCAAATGCTTTCCCCTTTCCCGKTTTCCCCCTCCCCATATGTCCCATAAGTCCTCTTCCCTCTGCCCATTCCCCAATCACCCCACTCCCATTTCTCTGTCCTGGTACTCTCCTACAATACTGGATCAAGTCTTTTCAGGACCAGGGCCCTCTCCTCCCTTCTTCTTGGGAATCATATGATTTGCTAATTGTGTCTTGAGTATTCAGAGCTTCTGGGCTAATTAATATCCACTTATCAGTGACTGTATTCCATGTGTATTCTTTTGTGATTGTGTTACCTCACTTAGGATGATATTTTCCAGTTCCAACCATTTACCTAAAAATTTCATTGTTTTTAATTGCTGAGTAGTATTCCATTGTATAAATATACCACATTTTCTGTATCCATTCCTCCATTGAGGGACATCTGGGCTCTTTCCAGCTTCTGGCTATTATAAATAAGGCTGCTATGAACATTGTGGAGCATGTATCCTTACTGCATGCTGGGGAATCCTCTGGGTATATGCCCAGGAATGGTATGACAGGGTCCTCTGGAAGTATCATGCCCAATTTTCTGAGGAACCACCAGACTGATTTCCATAGTGGTTGTACCATCTTGCAATCCCACCAGCAGTGGAAGAGTGTTCCTTTTTCTCCACATGGCCTGACACTATTACTGATACTATGGTGAGCTTACTGACAGGATCCTAGCATGGCTGCCTTCTAAGAGGCTGAATAAGCAGCTGGCTGAGACAGATGCAGATACTTATATCCATCCAATGGACTGAAGTCAGGACCCCTGTGGTTGAATTAGGGAAAGGCTGCAAGAAGTTGAAGAGGAGGGCAACTCCATAGGAAGACTCAGACTCTCAAGTAACCTAGACCCCCGAGATCTCTCAGATGCTGAGCACCAACCAGGCAGCATACACTAGCTGGTATGAGGCCTCTGACACATATGCAGCAGAGGCCTGGTCTTGCCTTGAAAGACTTGAGACCCTAGGGAATGGAGAAGCCAGGCAATGTTGGGTGGTGTGGGGTGGGTGGAGAAATCCTCTTGGAGATGGGAGGAGGAATGGGGTGAGGATATGTTTGAGGGTGGACTAGGATGGGGATAATGATCAGACTGTAAAAAAAAAAGATTAACGATTTAAAAAAGATTGGTGAATAAATGTACATTTATGTATAAAAAAGGGAGTGTGAAAGAAAAGATATGACAGAGTGATAAAGTGGGGGGTGGGTGGGAGAAGGGAACACTTGAGAAGAGATTGACTTAGAGGTAGGGCAGTATTTTGAAACAGTCTGGAGCTAGGCTCCAGGGTTTCAATTGCAATCTGATCTTTATTTAACTGTAGTAGGTCATATGTACCATATATTAAGAAAATTCATTCTTTTTAGATTTTCCAATTTTGAGGAGTGCAAGTTTTTAATGTATTTCCTTATGGATCTCTAGATTTTCTCAGTTTGTGTTATCTGCATGTTTTCAATTCTAATTATGTTAATTTGAATATTTTCTCTTTGTCTTTAATTTGGCTAAGGATTTGTCAATCTTGCTGATTTTGCAAAAGAATCAACTTTTTGTTACGTAGATTCTTTGTTCCAATTTTGTTTATTTTAGCCCCGAGTTTTGTTATTTATTGCTATCTCCTTCATTTGGTTGTGATTTTTTCCTTTTGTTCTAAAGCTTTGAGGTATGCCCACAGTTGCTAATATAACAGCTCTTAACACTCTTTATGTATCACTTAGTGCTTAGAACTGCCTTAATTGTGTCCCATCAGTTTGAATATGCAGTGCAATCATTTTCTCTCAATTCTAGAAAGTAATGTCCTTCTTAATTTTTGGCTTGACTTGCTTTTCATTCAGTAGTGACCATTTACCATGAGTTGTACACTTTCTGGTTTTTATTTGCTTGTTTCTTTTTCTATTGTTGGTATCCAGCTTTCTCTTGTGATAGACAGAATGTAGAGAGTTATTTCAATTTTCTTGCATATGTAGACTTTGTGTCTGAGAATTTTGTAGAAAATTTTATGAGGTGCAGAGAAGAAAGTACACTCTTTTGTATTTGGGTGAACTGTTCTGTAAATATTTGCTAGATCCATTTGGCGTTTGATGTCAGTTAGCTCTGGTATTTCTCTGGTTGGTCTGGATGACTGTCAGTTGGTGAAAGCAGGGTGAGAGAGTCTCCCACTATCCATGTGTAACAGTCCATATATGATTCAAGCTGTAAAAATGCTTCTATTATAAACTTAGGTATACTTGTATTTCATGCGTGTATGCTAACTATTCAGCACCCAAACTGAATATTAAATCAAATAATAAGGGACTAATTGGTAGGTGCAGGTAATTTCAAGACAAGAGAGCATTTAGTCTATGGTGTGGCTTCTTCTTAAGTCTCTTGTCTACATCTATGATTTAAAAAAAAAAGAGCAACTGTTGGAGAGAGAAAGATTTGATAAAACTGAAGGTTATTGAATAGGAAAAGAGATGTGAAGATTTCAGTCAAGGCATATACCGAGAAAGAGGCCATGATTGTTTTGCTCTGCTGTGGGATGATAGGAGCATATAAGGAGGGGAAAACTCCACCCATCATAGGTTTCAACTTCTGAATATGCGAATATGTTTAAAAGGAGTCAGTCTGAACTGAGATTGCCACGGAAGGGAATTCCTGATCCTCAACAGTACCCCAAAAGGCCAAGGATGGAGCTGTGACCTTGAAGTCCAAGAAGCATTAGAGACCTCAAGATATGAGTGATACCAGAACCAGGAGAGGTGTGCTGAGGAAGGTTGCATGAGTCTATTAATTGGCCCAATCTTAAGCTGGACTGAATCATTCTTAATACCAACTTTTCCTGCACCCAGCCTATTTTCAGCTTTTTATCATGAATAGAAGTAAATAAATGACTGATAGCAAGGAAATGGAGTAACTAAAATTTTCTTTATTGAAATTTCTGTATAGAGACATGCCAGTAAAATAATAAGTCAATGGTAGTAAAACGAAAATGTTTATGAAAGTACGATTCTAACAGTTACTTAACTATTGTTCTGATGTAATATTTCACCTACATGATTAATTCTTGGCTCTAGAAGTAATAATTGAAAATTATCAATGTGTAAATTATGAATGCAATCATGAACTTACAAAGCTAACATAGTTTAAAAGGAGTCAGGTAATTTTTTACAATTTATCTCTCTCAAGTCCTGCTATTTTAAATTCTGAATACCAAGGAAACCCTCAGAAGACAAAGACAAATGAAGCTTAAGTTCGACACTAACAAGTTTCCACAGTTTACCGTAAATCTACAGTTAACTAGTAGATGGTTGGAGACTGAAGGTGTTCCTTTTATAGGCCAGAGTGACTCTGGGCTGTTATGAACTTAACCTTAAAAGGAAGCGGATGTAGGGACTTTGTTTTAGTATGGATTGTAAGAGGAACTCTCTACCTAGAGAGACATTGAATGACTTTAAGACTTAAAAGCAAACAATAAAAAATTACAATAAAATTAGGATATAAACATCTTGTATAAGACTTAAGTTGTCAATTACCTATACACACATAGTTAGTTTTCAGCAGTAACCAAACAATTGCTTATAAGTTCAACAAAATTAAGGATGTTTTCCAGGTGAATGTGTTGGTGAGCTTCCTTTCACTATCACAAGTATCTGGGATAAGCAACTTATAAAAACAAAAGCTTTATTTTAGCTCTTTGTTTTGGAATTTACATTCTGTGGAGAGATGGACAGAATATCATGATAGGAGGAAATGGCAGAGCAAAACTGCCCATCTCATTTTATTGAATTTTTCATGGCCAAGAAACAAGGGAAAGGAAAAGCAAGGGCCTGGAGCACTCACTCCCGTCCAGGTCATGTTCCAGTTTCCTCGCTTCCACCCACTATCTTCTACTACATCTTCTAATGGCTCTTGCTGGCAGTAACACATGCTGTGTCCAAGTCTTCATCACATGACATGATAGGTTTGAGTGATAGAGAGCAAATGGCATTCTCAGCTCATGCTATATACCCTAGATTCCTGCTCATAGCACAGGCTCCTCCTGCTGCTCTCAGCTTAACAATGCCACTGTTTGCAACTAAAGTGAAAGGGTAAAAGCTGAGAAGTTGTGAACTAAAACACATTTGCCTTTCTGTCTTCTGTGCCATCATTCATTCATGCAACATGCTGTATGTCCTATACTGCCCAGGTACTGGGAGTAAGAGGATGCCTAAGACGTGGAACTAGTGGGAGATGGAGGTAAGTATGCGGGCAAGCAAATACAGAGAGACTCAGCTAAAGTGGGCAGAAGTACAAGCTTCTCTTTAGAAGAGATGGCAGGCTATCCAAACTCAATGGGCTCCAGGCTGAGCACCAATCCTCCATTCTGCTTTTGTCTGGACTATATTGGTGCTTCCTCAAAGCCAACCTCATGCCTTCCTTCGGTTTCCTTTATGACCCAGAACTAGGATTCCCTTTACTAAGATTTGGATTTCTGACATCTCCTTGAAGTCTTTCCCTCACTTTCCTTCTACCAGGTAGAACCTGTTCCCATGAACATATTGCAACAAGTTTTCCACAAACTGATTCTTTCTATTGTAATCAGGCAAAACAGATTGAGCAGGAAAGACATTAGGATTTCATGTACTTTTATTTAGATGATCTCTATTATTTGTGTGTTTGTCATTCAGGTTGTTATTTCAAAGATAGAATCCAGGCTATACCTTCTAGAATAATGGCAACATAAAATTTATACTATTAAAGTTTTTAATTAATTAATTAATTAATTAATTAATATTAGCAGATTAAGTTGTCTTACTGATTTATACTGAATAGTAGAGAAAGTATATATTAGACATGATCTGCTTTTATGAATTTTAATGTGATGATAGTAATCACAGAGTCAGAGCCACAATTCTTGGCATGTGCAGTTTGCTTTCAGAGCTTTCTTTGGCTGGGTTGAGACTTGCAGACAGACTCCTGTCCTTGATGTCTTCACATCTTGATCAGAGTTCCATGCAGAAGTTCAGAGATGTTCCGCACATCTTTTGCTTATAAATTTCATCAAACCTCTCATTCTGGGCTACAGTAAAATGATTTTTCCAATCACCCACAGTTCCTAAAAGAAAGCGCAGACAGGAGCATTAGTCTCTGATTGACAGACTTTGTGTTCCTGACTGGAGTGTGGAGTGTCCACACTGGAGCTATCCAATTCCTCATCATCTTACCTCTACTGTCTGAGAAGGGGCCCTACTCGTCTTTGTGCAGGGGCGCCAGCTTCTAAATCAAGTCATCAATTAATTCAATGTGACCCAGAGTCCTGGCTCTACTGTGGTATATACATATACTGGATAGTCAGTTATAAAAATGAATGGAAGGTTGATGTATAACCATACCAGGGGATCTTAAGATGTTACACTGGCCAGAGATCTGGGACATAAGAAAATACATACCATGATAGTCAAGGTTTGTGCCATCTAAGAACAAGCCAAACCAACCTACAGTGAGAAATGAGAACATTTTTCTGTGAAGGAAGAGATTTCCTTAAAAGGATATCATAGGATATTGCCTAAGGTGATGAAATTATTTGCTTCTTTGATCTAGGGTATTGATCGCATAGTTTTATTTGTTTATAAAATTTATTGAACTGTATAGTTTATGTCTGTGAATTGTTTTTGTAGATTATATTATTGGAAAGAGATTCTATTTTTCAACAAGAACTTATTAAAATAATTTTAGATAACTTGTTAATGTTTCTTATCTGTGTTTCTTGCCCTAGAGAGATGGCCTATATTCTAATAAGCAAAAGTGTATAATGTAACCACAATTTGTGTTAAAGTGAACAGATTTCTGTCATGGTAACTATATTTGTGTTTTTATGGTCCAAAGCAAGCATGCAAAGAAGAAAACACAAGTGTGTGCAGAGAATGCTAGACATGGATGGGCTGGAAAAAGGTGACTTGTCAAATTCTCACCAGAGATTAAGAGAGAAAAGTGGTAGAACAGTTTGATTCATTTTAGGACCTGGACTACTTGGTATATTGCAAGGGCAATAAAATGGATTAACTCATGTGCTGAAAGTAAAAGAAAAGATGTTCTGGAGCAGTGTGTAAACCCCAGGCTTGGTTGAACTGCTGTGGGAAAAAAATGCCTATGTTAATGAGACAGTGGGATGGGCTTCCTTCTGTGCCTCTCTTCTTGCAATGTGGGTTTAGTGAGGATCTATGTGAAATTGTCAAACAGTATTGATTTTTCTAACAGTTATTGTGTGTACTAACCTAAAAAAAAAATAACATTTTCCACTTAAAAGTGAACCATCTGGGCCAATCAGAATTCTTTCAAAATCTAGGACTCATTAAGTGGTTAGGTCTCAGTAAGACATGTTGAAGACCCTGACAGTGTTATGAGTCATGACTCAGAGTCAGAGTCTAACTAGGTTATGCATAGAAGCTGAAGCGGCAGCTGTGGAGCAGAGGGAGAGGCAAAGGGTGGAAGACAGGAGGTAGGCATGAGCACAGTAGCTGTCCTAACAAGGGGTAGAGCCTTACAGCAGAGTGGTACCTTCCTAGTGTCAAGATCCCAGCTTTGATGAGTCCAACCTCTAGCCTCCCAACCTCCCAATTAGGTGTGCACCTAAATTAGCTCTGGTCTTAGTTATCTGTAAGACTTGCTTATTAGTCTTGTACCCTAGGAACAAATCTCTAGCCTTCTTAGAATCATAATATGTGGATTGGAGGGTGTCTTAGTCAGAGTTTCTATTCCTGCACAAACATCATGACCAAGAAGCAAGTTGGGGAGGAAAGGGTTTATTCAGCTTACACTCCCACACTGCTGTTCATCACAAAAAGAAGTCAGGAAAGGAACTCAAGCAGATTAGGAAGYAGGAGTTGATGCAGAGGCCATGGAGGGATGTTATTTACTGGCTTGTTTTCCCTGGCTTGCTCAGCTTGCTTTCATATAGAACCCAAGACTACCAGCCCAGGGACTGCAAAACCCACAATAGGCCCTTGATCACTAATTGAGAAGGTACCTTACAACTAGATCTCATGGAGGCATTTCCACAAAGGAGGATCCTTTCTCTGTGATAACTCCAGCCTGTGTCAAGTTGACAAACAAAAGCTGCCAGTACAGAGGAGACTTTCTCAGAATTAGGGATAAAGAAGCCCCACAAACCTTTTCTCATGAAAGGGGAAATGGACTGGTCCAGGACAGATTTGGGGACTGTAGAATGATTTGTCATAGGATTGTTTTTCATTTTCTCAAATGATGTCTCCTGAACGATTTTATCCACAATCTCTTCATCCAAATTCTTGCCCATGAACTGCATTACCTTCTGGATTTCCTGCTTTGGGTTCTGTTGAGTCCAGACATCCCTGTCAGAACCACATTCCTAAAGCAGCTTCTCTGTCCCTGATCCCAAAGCAGTCATTTACTTACCTTCTTTATATCTTCATAGAAGAGGAAGAGAATCTGATATCTGTCTCGAATTTCCCACCATCCTTTCACATGGTCAAACCAGGATCCCCAACTTACTGTATCAGACAAGAACAACTTGCATGGCCAGAAACCCTCTGCATCAGAAAAGTTTGACTTTTTTTTTTTGGTTTAAGATACATCAGAGACAGAAAAATTTTGTAATTTTATATCAGATATATCTCAAGGGCTTGATTCTGAGGTCACATAGTTTCTGTCAGAATTGGGAATTTTGCCTTAATAGGAGAATAAAGAGGCATCCTCATATTATGACAGGGTCCTACAGGCTTAGGGAAGTCTCTAGGCCAGGAGTCCCTGAATAAAGGTTTTTAAATAGGAGGCACAGGAAACTGGGGAATCAACTGTCATGGGAGGTTCTCTCAACTCAGCCTCACTGGAGTAAAATCACAGGGAGACAAAGCATTTTTGTTTACCTTTTCCATTGATGAAGGTTTCAAAATACTCATTCCAGGTGCCTGGATCTGGGAGAACCTGGCTCATCCTGTAGAAGTGGTAGTAGGAAACCATGCAGTCCTTAGCATTTCGAGCCACATAAAGGAACTTTGGAGAAGAGAGGCGGGTTAAAGGGTCACACAATGCGAAGTTCTGAGTTCTTGTTCTGGCTGCGTCCTCTTGGGGGTTGCTCAGCTCTACAGCCCTGGAAGCAAGACTCAGTCGAGAGCATTGTTGTCAATTATGCTACATCCAGCCCAGCCATAACAGTTATCTCAATTCTTGGTTTCCCCTTTGTTATGGGGCAAACTCTTCCTCTAGAAACTCTGACCAGTTACCCAGCTAAGAAGCCAGCTTGGTTTCCGAGAAAGCAATAGCTCCACCTGGTGTTTCGACGTGGAGCAGCACCATGGATCCTACTAGCTTTGAGCACAAACCTTTGTTTATGAAGATCATTCTTGAATCTGTTGTGTTTTCACACAGAATAAACAAATGCCAGGTGCATTTGAATAAGGGCCCTGCTGGGAGAGCGTGTCACCTTGCTAGACAGCTAGCCCATATTTTCTCCAAGTCAACATGCTGCTGTGCTCCAATGGAAAGAATTTTCTAAAGTGTTGGCTTAATTTTTTTTTTTTTCACTTGAATTCTTACACGTTGTACCTCAGGTTGTCTTTCACTTCAGTATTGCCTGACATTTTATGAATGTCTTCTTTCTGTTTCATGTATGTGAGCACTAGTCACATCACATGACTCTCGCCTTTCCTTAGCCCTCATTCATCCCCTTCCCAAGTTCATACATTTCTCTATTTCAGATGCACATAGGCTGGGAATTAGGTTAGTTCTGGTTTTTAATTTTCAGTGTTTTACATATAAATCTCTAAATATGTATATATAATATATACATTTATGTGTGTGCAATTATAAAACACCGTTTCTTTATTTGATGATTTGACTTAAAATCACACCTTATTTCTTCATGTCATTTTTGATACGATTATTTATTTTTTTTACAGCATTAACATTTTCTTATTTTTGCATATAACAGTTTTGTCAGAAGTTTTCAAAGCTAACTCTGGCTATTCTTTGGCAGACACCCTTATGAAGGTCTCTTCCCTTATGTATGTTGTAATGTACAGTCATGATCACAGTGGTAATCTGGGGATCTGAGCTGAGATGATTCTTCAGATAAGATTTCTAAGCATTTCTGTTAGGTAAACTGGAGTTTCTGGCTGTGGAGTCATCTTATGCTGACTTGTTTGCACTTGCAGTGTCCTGGACAGTGCAAGAAGAGGGAATTAATTTTAAAACCTTTGAGAGATGACTCAAGGCTACCCAGAAGTTATCCATGGTCTCCTTTACCACCCACAATGTACACTATATTGGTAAATTGCCTTCTATTGTTTGAATTCACTAAGAAGCTGGATCTGGAAGTGGGGTTACTCCATACACACTTCAACACCAAGAATTTTTTCCTAAGTGTTCTCCAAGATCCCTTATCTGGAAGAGACTACTCCACTAACTCTGTGACAGGGAGGGAAGAGAACAGCAAAATAGTCCAAGTAAACCTTTTATGTTACAGAGAACACCTGGAAGGTGAACTGTTTCCTACAGATGTTATTTATTTAGCCCATTGGGAAAGAGATTCTAGAAGATCAGCTCTTAGCCATAGACAGAAAACTCAATGTAAAATTCCAGCTGATGTTTAACTTCCTCATCAGTTTCTGGAAAATGTTGTGAGCACAGGATCTGCTGATGTTGGCACTCTTGATGGGTAAGCTGACTGGCTGTCCTAATGGAGATTCATCAGTAGTTTTTGCTAGACATTTGTGAGTCCTGCCTTTGTAACATTATTTTCCCATTGTGATTTGTTGCTTGACCTCGAAGCCTCACCAGCAGTACACTATGCTCTGCTGGGACTCTCTCTGCTGGGAACACCAGCTGTCATATTCAGGAGGGCTGGCTGCCCAGTCAGTTTCTG
>BDUI01000151.1:368089-386788 GCA_002335545.1 Apodemus speciosus
GGGGGGAAGGGGAGGGAAAAAGACATATGGGGGGCGGGGAAACCAGGAAAAAGGGAAATGAAATGTAAATAAAGAATATATCCAATAAAAAAAAAAGAAAAAAAAAAAGAAAGAAGCATCAGGAAGGCACGTGCACTCAATTTTGTGCCTTTCATTTTTCTTCAACCATTAGCCATCAACTTCTGAAAGTCATGTGTTGGAATCACTCTGTTCATCCTGAGATTTGCTGAGAAAAACTAAGTCCACCATTCTGGGCCAAATTTTAAGCAAGCTTTATTACATATTAATACTGACCCAAAGATGGGCTTTAGTTAGGACTATTCCCTGGAATTTCCTAGCCACATTTCCGTGGAATGGTCCTGAGCCACATCCTGTAGGTACTTATAAGAACAAACTTATAGGCCATCACACTCCCAGGAGGCTTTTTTTATTTTCCAAGAACTATAGCCCTAGCACTCCAGGAAGTTACCTGGTCCTTGTGCAGGTAGGATTTGTTTTGGCCATTACAACTTCATTCCACAGCACAGGGCTGGGCATTATGATTATCAGAGTTGTTAGGCAGTTAGCTTCCTGTTCATATTGTTTTTTTTTTTTTCTTCTTTGCGTAGGTGGATACTTTGCTGTTGCTTCCTCCCTGAAAGTCCACTGACAGTGTCACTAACTATAGTAATCTTGATGGATAATATCTTCACTCAATGGCAAATGTTACTTGGGCTGGAGAAGAAGATATTATGAAATTTAAGGACTTGAAGTATCAAAGCAGTGGAGTTGATGTGTTCAACAGGGAGACTGAGAAAGCTACAACTTTGAAACAGAATCATAGTTGATTGTCAAGTAATTTTCCCGAGCAAGAAACGTCTCAAAATAATGAATTGGGAGAGAAAGTTTCTGCCACCCTCATTCCTACTGTGTGCTTTTCTCAGCACTTTTTTTTGTCTTGTGTAAAGCAAGTCAATCTACCTTTTCTTTTTTTCTAGTGTATACCTTGAAACGGTGTTCCCTACCACAGATAAACTAAATATCAAAGATTAGTGTGGTCGGTTATTTTTAAAGTGGACCACTTGCCATTTTACTATCAAACTTGAAGACTCCTTTACATAACACCCAAACCACTCTTCTGTCTGATGTGCTTGCAAATATTTCATCGTGCCCTGTTGCTGATTCTCCCGCACTTTTATTCCCCCCGCTTTTTTTTTTTTTTTTTGGCTGTGCCTTTGAAGCATAAGAGGTTTTTTTTTGTTCTACATCTTATTTTAGTTATACATTTTTTGTTGTGGGAAATATTAAAAATGCTCCATATAGTGTTATTGTTGCTCTCACTGCCTCCATGGTAACCCCATGCAGCAACTTCCCATCTTGCAGTTCTCTTGCTGTGGATTCTGCTCACAATCTCAGCCTCCGTAAAATCAAAACTCTAGAGGCTTGAAATTTATCAGTCAGATTTATATTAGTAAATTCTCAACCCACAAAAAGCCTGCACAATGAACTCAAAACTCAATTGATATAAACACAAGCTACATACCTAGATGGGGCAGATGCACCCTAATTATTATTTAATCATCTATCTAAGGAATCCCCAATACTTATGGCCCCCAGGACTATGTGGTTCTGGCTCTTCCTCTCCTATAGGTTCCATCTTTTCCTCTCCTTCCCTTCTCTCTTCCTGTCCCTGTCTCTCTCAATCTCTTAGCTCCACCTTCCTTTTCCCAGTCCAATTACAGGCTTCTTGTTGTATTAATATTTAAATTAATTGGGGGGAAATTCGGCTACACATTTTGATTAAAATATAATTATATCACCTCCCCTCTTCCCTTCTCTATCCAGTCCCAATTCCTCCTTGTAAATTCTTCCTTGCCTTCCAACTCTCAAATTAATAGCTCTTCTTCCTCAATTATTGTAACATATGTATGTATGTTTGTATATGTGAAAGTATCTAAATGTAACTTGCTAAATCTTCTTGTTTGTATGTATAAGGTTTTAGGGCTGAACACTTTGTTTTGGACAGGCAATTTTTATAGCTCATCCCTGAGAAAGATTCCTTCTCTCAGCAGTTCTTAGGTGGCTATAGTTACTTTTCCAGGGGTGTACACCTATGAGATTTTTTTCCCTTCCTCATTAACATGTCTTTTGATATTGCTAAGTTCAGGTCTTGTTTAGCAGTCATGATGAGAGACTGCTTCAAAGTAGACTTCTTGGTCTTCTAGCTCTTGAAATCTTTCTTCCATCTTGACTGTGAAGCTCCCTAAGCCATAGATCAGGAGATGTGAGGTTGTTGCATGCACTGGGACTAGGCTTTGTACAACTTGTTGATCTCTGTGCTATTGGATACAGTTGTTTTCTGTGTGGTTTGCTAAACAAAGAAACAAACAAACAAACACCCCCCCCCAACTTCTTTGATGAAGGCAATAGTTACAATTATATGTGAGTGTAAGGATAAGATTCAGATTGTAGTTAGGAATTATGCTGGTCTAACAAAGTGGTCATACTAGATTCTTTTCTACAATCTATCACTTCGCCAGTACTGTGTGTAAGAGTTTTCTCTAAGATAGAATCATCCCGTTATGCAAAGAGGCTCCTTAAGCAAGAAAGTAAACAACTCAAATAGTTTCAGGAAGACCCAGAAACTGACTGGGTTCATTAGGGTAGCCAGGTTCACTCCCTCTAGAGTAGAAATAAAGTTCCTGAGAGTTTCCCTTGGAAAAGTCGGGATTCAAAGAACACTTTAGATTAGACCAGCTATCTGGAAGAAGGAAAACAAAAACAAAAACAAAACAGTAGAGCAGCTGGAACATGTTTAGATCAAGGAAATCACTGAGTCACTTGGAAAAGACATTCTCCAACTTGTTGAATGGCATACAGGCTTTGTAGTGGACTTTAGGTTCACAGCGTTTGTGAGTTGTCACTCAGGCTGGGGTGGCTTTTAGTGATGCATCTGTCTTTGAGTCATTTCTGTTCCTGTAAATAACCTCTCATCCATCCTCCCATAAGTAACCCCAATAAAGCTTACTGGTTCACCAAGTTGGACTTTGGTGACATCCATATTTGGTCTATTTTATGCTCCTCTGGGGTATGAGTAGACAGGTGTGTAGAATCTCCTCAGGAAATGTCTTATCACACAACACGTAGAAAGTCAGCTATGGTTCTAGTATCAGGCACGGCTTCTATCCTTTTGAATCATTAACATGTGTCAATCCCTGGACATTTATGGATATCTTGTCCTGTTGGTCATTGCTGTGGCTCGTGAGTAGTGCTGTTAATTGCTTCCCTCTCTTGGCAGCTTGCATAGTATTTTCTAGTACCATGAAGGCTAGTGTGCAGTAAAGTCTTTCAAATTATATCCAGCTTGTATCAACTGAGTCCTCTATCCTAAGTGTGTGGTATATTCAGCAATAGAAACAAACCTTCACTCTGATAGGCAACTGAGGACAACTGTCATAATCTACACTGTTTTAGTTGTTAGGGCATTGTTTTAGGAGGATTACCCTGAAGAACTCTTCTAAAGCATATTCCTTGTTCCTAGTTCTGGCATTTTTGCTAGTTTGTGTTTATTGTGGGACACATTGCCAGCTACAATGGCAAAGTTTCATTTAAATAAACTTTATACACTTCATTCCCTGCTTACGATTTTAGGTATATATGAAATAATAAGTTTTCTTGAGATTTTTTCAAACAACCTTGATGTTATTTGTTGTTCATCCCTGTCTTTGATATTGTTTTCCCTCTGTACTCCCCCAAGTTGAAATCTCCTTTCCCCATTTTTGCATTTCACCTCACATCACTCTATTTGGCTATTTTCTCTTATCTCCCACCCAATGGTCCTTTTAGAACTTCCCTCATTTTTATGCTTATGTTATCTTGTATAATCACATCTTGAAGAAGTACAGACTCACATCTGATGGAACTGCAGATGAGAGAGAAAATGTGACATTTATATTTTGCAGTCTGGGTTACCTCATATGTTGAATGACACAAAGAGATCAACAAACTGTAGAAAACTTAGTTTAAGTGTATACATCTATCTCATTGCTCCTGATCTATGCCTTAGAAAACATAGTATTTTGAGGGAAGATTTCAAGAGCTAAAATACCAAGAAGTCTGCTTTGAAGCAGTTTCTCATAGATAAATAAAATCTGAACTTAGCAAAATTACAAGGTATACTAATGAGGAAGGGGAGAAATCTCATAGGTTTACAACCCTGTAAAAATCATTACAGCTACCTAATGACTGGTGAGAAAAGGAGTCTTTCTTGGGGATGAGCTCAATAATTGTCTGTCTATATTGGCTTCCAGACTGGCTGCTCCAATTTGTATTCTGACCAACAGTGAATGAGGGTTCCCTTTTCCCACAAACTCCTCATCACTTGTTAGTTTTCCTGTTGATCAGTTAGCCATTCTAACTGGGGTGAGATGAAATCTCAAGTCTGTTTTAATGTGCATTTCCCTAATTGCATGGATACTGAACACTTTTTGAGCTGATTTGTAGTCATGTTTGTTTCCTCTGTTGAAAATTCTCTGTTTAGATTCCTAGCTCATTTGTTAATTGAATCATGTTTCCTTTGACTGCTGTGTTGAGTTGTTTATATAGTCTTTCAGATGGATAACTAGCAAAGATTACATCCCATATTGTAGGTTTCTTCTTCACTCATTGTACTGTTTCCTTAGCTATATATGTTCTTAGTTTTGTGAGGTACCACTTGTTAATTGTTGGCCATAATTCTCAGATAAATAATTCCTCAATTAAGAAAAATCTTTTCCTACACCTAAATTTCCATGGTACTGCCCAGTTTTGTTCTAGAAGTTTCAATATTTCTGGTTTCACATTGAGGTCTTTGGTCCATTTGAATCTAGTTTTTGCACAGAGTGGCAGATTTAGTATAATTTCATTCTTTTACATGTAGATACTCATTTTTCTTAGCAAAATTTGCTAAAACAAGCTATTTTTTAGTGTATGGTTTTGACTTTTTTTTAACTGTCAGATGGATACACACACACACACACACACACACACACATATATACACACACACATATATATTTGCATCTTTGTTCCAGTAATCTACATTTCTGTTTTTGTTACAGTATCATATTGGAGTTTTAAAAATGTATTATTATTACATTAGCTCTATGGTATGTCTTGAGATCTTGATTAGGAATGCCTCCATTATTATTTTTTTTCTTAGAATTGTTTGGCTATCTGGGGTTACTTTTGGTTTCATATGAATTTTAGGATTTTTTCTATTTCTTTGACTAAATTTTTGGGTATTTAGATTGAAATTGCACTGAGTCTTTAAATCACTTTGGGTAGGATGGATGGAGTCATAATATTAATTCTATCAATGCATGAACATATTAGATTTTTTCACTTTCTAGTTCCTTTCTCAACCCCTTTCTTTATGTATTTGAAGTTTATATTGTGTCGATTATTTTTGATGCTATTGTGTGTGTGTGTGTGTGTGTGTGTGTGTGTGTATTCATGATCTCTTAGTATATTTGTTGATGGTATATTGAAAGGCTACTGATTTTTGTAAGTTGACTTTGCGTCCTGCCACTTTGCTGAAATTGTTGATTGTCTAGAAGTTTTTTTGTAGAATATACAGAATCTCTTATATATGTCATTTACAAATTGAAATTTGATTGCTCTTCCTATGTTTCTCTTACTTTAATTTCCCTTGCTTGCCATATTGTTCTGCCTAGTGAGAAACATAATATCTTTAGTTTTGGTGAATTTGAGTTGTTTCATTTAGCATTTTTGTCTTTTTACCAAGGTTCTTCAAATTTCTGATTGTGCAGCTCTGGCCTCACTTCTCCTTTAAGGTATATCCAGATGTAGCCTGTCCCTTTGTTGTTCATTTGTTTTTCACTTCATTTTTAAGACATATACCTGAAAGTTACTCAGACTATCTCATAGCAAGTATTTATGTTTCCTCAAGACTGTGACTGATAGAGAAATAACCCAGTGGCTAAGAGTATGTATTATTCTTCCAGAGGACAGAAGTTCATTCCATTCCTGTACCTACATGATAAATCATAACTATAACTTCAACTCCAGGAGACCCACATGGTGTACAGACAGACATACAGGCAGCCACTCACATATACATGTAAAACAAAAGATAAATAAAAGGGAAAAATGGGAAAAAGGCTGTGGCTTCATAAGTATATGAACTTTGATTAGTTCTGGGTCCTTATTATCTCTGCCTGTAAAAAATGATTCAAAGTTTCAGACTGACTTTTTTTTCAAGAGATGGGTTCTGAATAATCCTCAAATGATATCTCAAGAGGAGAGATGATATTATGATAATAATATATCATTTTAAGGAATTCTACTTATTAAAGGTAATATTTGTTCTGTCTCTGTCTCTGTCTCTGTCTCTGTCTCTGTCTCTGCCTCTGTCTCTCTCTCTCTCTGTTTGTGCATACATCCATAAGTCCTATGTTGACTGGCTTGCAAAGGTTAATAAGATTGCAATTACCCATGTTCTTATGGGTCTTGAATTTGTGTAGTGTTATATAGGCACATGGATGCAGGTGATTATTTATTTGAGATCCATGATAATAAGTAGCATTGATGGGAATACTGTGGTATACTTTCTTTATTCTATATTATAGAGGCACATTTATATTTTGTGTAGAAAGGAACTTGAATATGAACATTCTAAGTAGCCCACAATGTTACCCTGCTAACAGTTTATTTGTTATACATTTACTTTTAACTTAGATGTAACACAGATGGGAAGTCAGAAGAAATGCAGAATTTAGCAGTCTTGGGAATATGTGAATCATCTACTATACAAAGAGAGTAACAGCAGAAAAAGCATTAATACCATAAATGTCAGAGACAAAGCTGCTCACCTGACCAGAGGGACAAGAGTAACCTTTGGAATGATTTCCTGCCTTGGTTCTGATTATTTGTCAAGTACATTACTTGGAGATGTGACAGAGAAGGAAGATTTAAGGACAATGATTTACTGGGCTCCCCAGAATGCTGAATATCTAAATAAAGTACATTTTAAGGATTCATTTTTTGTGTGTCTGTTCATTAGTTTCTATGGTAGCGGGCAACATGGATCGTCTTATTCCAGTACAACAGCAACTGGTAAGGGTATGGGATTGTTCACAGACCTTAGAGAAAAGAACAAGGACAGAGAGCGAGGCAGTTGTGGGAACCCATAAAGGAGTTCCCAAGTGGCCATTGCCAAAGCAGTTCTCATAAGTTGAGTGGGTTGCAAATAAATTTAGTTGGCCCATAATTCAAATCTGAGAGCAGAGTATAAGACCTACCCAGTTTTAGACATATGTGTACATATTGATCAGGGAAAAGTGGGGCCCCTTGATAATTGCATAAAACTCAGTACATTTAGGGAGTGAGTGATATTTCTCCAATGAAAAATCAGTGATAGCAGGTGGTTGTATGGGATTTTGAAAGGCAAAGTATATAAGAACATAAAAAAGGATGAAGACATAACTAGAAATAGTAGGAGAAATACATAAGTATAATAACATGGATATTAATAAAGTACTTTGAAAGTTCTAAAGAGAGAGGGGGAAGGAGGAGAGAAGGCAGAGAAGACGATAGTATGGAAAGAGGAGAGGAGAGAAATAGTAATATATCCTATAAAACTGCACAAAGAGAATGGCACTTCTTCTAGGGAGATGACATCTTTTGATATAGAATATGTGAACTCAGATATAAACAAACCAGATAGAGAAGCAGATTGACTAAAGTTAGGAGATTGGATGTTGAGCAACATATACTAATTTTGTTTGACTTTAAGATTGAGCTACATTTTCTAAATTACACTCTAGAAATCTCTGTAGAAACTGAGACCCTGTCAAGGATTCTATAAGGTCAAGTTCATTTCCACAGTGTGAGATATTGTTAGTTTCTCAGATTCATTCTTTCAGGAGTTCAGGGTGGACTCTTCCATCATTTATCACATCATGCTGCCATGGTGTGATAAATGATGGAAGGCTTACTATATACCATTTGTTATCAAAATGGTAATAGTAAGCCCTATTCTGGAGTTTAACAATTTCTCAGTTTTAATTAATAATACAAAAGACACCAAAAGCTATAATCCACATAAAGAAGATCTGTTTAGGACTCTGGGCCTCTAATATCTGAAAGTATGACAATCACTGGTATTTAACATATGCAGTAGAGAGGTGTTGCTATGTATCAATCTACCCACAAGCTAAGTTTTGTATTGTTATCTGATACTCCAAAGGGTTGGGGCCTGAGAATGGCATATGTGGCGCTTCTCTTTAAAAGTAATTTCGCTTACAGAAGCTTTTCAGTTTCATGAGGTCCCATTCATCAATTCTTAATCTTAGAGCATAAGCTATTGGTGTTCTGTTCAGGAAATTTCCCCTGAGCCAATGAGTTCAAGGCTCCCACTTTCTCTTCAATGAGATTCAATGTATCTGATTTTATGTTGAGGTCCTTGATCCACTTGGACTTGAGCTTTGTGCAAAGTGACAAATATGGATCTATTTTCATTTTTTTTTACATACAGACTGCCAGTTAGACAGGCACCATTTATTGAAGACACCTTCTTTTTTTCCATTGTATATTTTTTTGCTTCTTTGACAAAGATTAAGTGTCCATAAGTCCATGGGTTTATTTCTGGGTTTTCAATGCTATTCCATTGATTGACCTAGCTATCTCTGTACAAATACCATGCAGTTTTTATCACTATTGCTCTATAGTACAGCTTGAAGTCAGGAATGGTGATTCCACCAGAAGTTCTTTCATTGTTAAGAATAATTTTCGCTATTCTGGATTTTTTGTTTTTCCATATGAAATTGGGCATTGCTCTTTCCATGTCTGGAAGAATTGTGTTGGAATTTTGATAGGAATTGCATTGAATCTTTATATTGCTTTTCGTATGATGACCATTTTTACTACATTAATCCTACCAATCCATTAGCATGGAAGAGCTCTCCATTTTCTGAGGTCTTCTTTGATTTTTTTCTTGAGAGCCTTGGAGTTCTTGTCATACAGATCTTTCACTTGTTTGGTTAGAGTTACCCCAAGATAGCTTATACTATTTGTGACTATTGTGAAGGGTGTTGTTTCTCTCTTTTCTTTTTCAGTTCATTTATCATTTGCAAAAAGGAAAGCTACTGATTTGTTTGAGTTAATTTTATATACATCCACTTGACTGAAGTTGTAGTTCTCTGGTAGAATTTTTGACCTTGATTGGAGAGGGTAGGAGGAGGGAGAAAGGGGAACAGATCAGGTATGGGGTGGGGAGAGACAGGAGAGAAGCCATGAGGGTCAGCAGAATGAATAGAAATATACAACCTGTGGTGGTGAGGGGTGGAAGGTAGGGGGACTCTCTAAAAAGTACCAGAGACCTGGGAGGTGAGAGCCTCACAGAACTCAATGGTAGAGACCTTAGATGAAATGCCCAACAGTGGGGAGAGGGAACTTGTAGAGTCTATGTCCAGTAGAAAGACAGGACATCAAGTGGAGGGATGGGGTTGCCATCCCACAGTCAAAACTTCTGACCCAGAATTTTTCCTGTCTAAAAGAACTGCATGGAAAAAATGGGGAAAAGACTGAGGAGAAAGCTGGTCTAGTGACTGGCCCAACTTGCGATTCATTTCAAGGGGAGGTTCCAAGGCCTGATACTATTACTGATGCTATGATATGCTTATAGAAAGGAGCCTAGCATGGCTGTCCTCCAAGAGGCCCAACAAGCAGTTGACTGAGACAGACACAGATACTTATATCCAACCATTATACTGAAGTTGAGGACCCATGTGGTTGAATTAGAGAAAGGCTGGAAGAAGGTGAGAAGGGCGATCCCATAGGAAGCCAGCCTGGACTCCTGAGATCTCTCAGACACTGAGCCAACCATCAGGCAGCATACATGAGATGATCTGAGGCCTAGGACACATATAGAGCAGAGGACTGCTTGGCCTTGCCTCAGTTGGTGAAGACATGCCTAACACTGGAGAAACTTGAGGTCCTAGGTAGTGGGGAGGTCTGGCAGGGGTGCATCCTTTTGGAGACAGGGGGAGGATGAATGAGATGAGGAACTGTGGGAGGGTAGACCAAGAGGAGAGCAAAGACTGTACTGTAAAAATCTAAAGTTAAGAAAAAGAAAAGTATTTTTTGGAACTAAACAAAAATAAGTGTTGAAGAAAGAGGATTAGACAACAAGAAAAGAATTACAGGGATAGTATAAGATCCTAGATGAGGGATACTATTCTATGACTCTATTCACGAGGAATACTGAACAAATGGCTATTTACCCTGGATCAGGAACCAATAATGGATGAAATAACAATACTACCAATGTTCAACTTGGTGAAACAGTAAGCTTATTTGTTTTACATACAGAAACATGGACAACCCAAAGGTTGTCCCAGCATGCGTAGCAATGCATGAAAACTGCAACCCAAAGGTCTCTGGATAACGTGCAGACATTTTGACAGGTTCAGAGAATGTCCTCAGCCATTCTTATTGCTCATATAACCCTGAAAAAAGAGTTTTATACATTTGGTATATATTTCATGGAGTTCCTGAGTCCTTTGAGTTTTTGCATGTTGTGTCTCAATGAGTTTCCCATCACAATGAAATGTATCAACATCGAGCAACTAGTTACAAAACACACATACACACACACATACACACATGTATTAGTGTATATATGTATGTAGTATAAGTATATATATACGTATACTAGTGAAGAAAGAAAGGGATCAGAAGGTCAAAGAGGTAACCAAACTCTTCCAACTTACTACAGGAAATTGGATGTTTCTGGAATGTAAATGTTTAAAATAAGTGTTTTTGATATATCAGCTTTGCTGCTTATGATAGGTAGCTTTTTATGGATAACTGATCATGGAAAGCCTAAATATTTGGTCAATCACTACTTTAGCTATTTCTGTGAAAGTAGATAGAGTAAAGGGTTTAGCTTCTTTCATGTGTGTGGGCCTTATCCAATCAGCTGAACCACTGAAATAATTATCTATTCTGAAAAGCTAAGACTCTCCTGCTTAACCCTTACCTGATTTTTCAGTAATCAGGATCAAACCAGGACATTGTACCTGCTAGGCAAGTGCTATACTAATAGGGCACATCCTAGCACCCTGATCCACACAGCCTTTTACTCTTTTTATTATGAAGTCTGTTTGCCTGTAGACTAAAACTGGAACATAAACTATATAATTTTTAGATTTTCTGTCTCCTCTGACACTGTGTTCCTATGTGCATAAGTGTGCATACATGGGTGCATGTAGAATTGTTTCTACCTCTCTGGATAGCAGTTCAGAAGAAACTGTCTTAAGGGGAAATTTTTTGATTGGTTCATTTGTTTAAAATCACTCTCTAATGTGGCTAGACCTAATAGACCCATGACTCTATTTATAGTAGTAAAAAGAACACCAGAAGTACATGGCTGCAGGAAAAACATAGCTACTGTCTCTGTTAATCAAACAACATATTGTCACATATATGATATTTTGAGCTATTTCTGTCAAGTAATAAATATGTTTAGCTGCTTGCTCCTAAAATGAGTTCTATAAACTCTTCAAAATACACATAAATTTACCTGAGGCTATGTTTGTCAGAGAGAGAGAGAGAGAGAGAGAGAGAGAGAGAGAGAGAGAGAGAGAGAATTGGTATTGTAGAAAACTGAACACACAATTTCTTTGTTCAAATGACTCAATGACAATGAACTTCAAGCCTCACAGGGAGTCTACTGTTAAAGTGCGAACATCAACTCAGAAGAAAAGAAAGGGACACTATAAACTGAATCTGAGATGATAGAAAGACTGATGGAGCTGGAAACATTGGCTACTTAAATTCTGATGATATTCTTTGCCAACCATTGGAGAGATTAATCCTTCATTGCTAGACGAAAAATGATAGTACCCACATCACCCAGGGTGTGTACTTTCAAAATGGATTAACTCAGATTTTCTAGGTGGTGGGCATGTTCCAAAGTGTATGATGTCACCCATGGTGGGGACTTACCTTCGACTTCGGGGAGGTCACCGAGGTTAAAAGTTTTAGGAATCTGTTAGATAACCTTGACAACTTAAAAGGCAGCTTTTATGCCTGACTTGTTGTTGTTGTTATATAGTCTAGGGATCTTGAAGTGGGGAGTCTTATTCTTGGAGCTAACAGCTATAGTTCGAATATATAACAATGTTTATTATATACTGGAAACTGAGTCATCAGTGCAATGGAGTCAGGAGGTGAACGAGTTATCACAGGCTCTTGATGAAAACATGAAATTGACTTCCTTTCCTGCCCCTCTCTGTCTTCCATATTACATCATGGGAGGGTGCAATAAGAAGGGGCTTACCATTGTGGAACTTTGACTTTAGTCACCCAGGCTTCAAAGCAGTACATAAGAAGTAGTTTTTATTCTTTATAAACAAATTAGGTGTTTTGTTAAAGTGTTATAGAACAGATGAAGACAATTGTTAAGAAAATCAGCTAGTCTTTGGTTTATACCCAGTGCTCACTTCTTAATGCTTTTGCTTTTCTTATTTACCTTCTTATGTCAAATCCTGTTCTCCTGTGTGTCTTTCTATTTGTGATCTTTGCCATGAGACAAAACAACTGTGGGCTAGTGAAGGTATTTCGTTTATTTTGCCTAAGTGCAGTAAAGTATATGGTTGTGTGGTAGGTATCAATAGAAATAATCACATAATGTAACCAAAAATCATTCTGTAGAAGGTCTAATTACATTTTGATGAAATAGTATCATAGGACATACAGAACTGTGCAACAGCTTAGGAATGGAGGCTCAAATAGCCGAAGCACACAGTCAGGAAATCTAGGGCTTCCATCTACTCTACTGTTCTTAGATCTCTGTGCGGAAGGTAATAGTGCTCCCTGCCATCTTCTTCCGGTAGTCTTCATCAAAATCCTCACTTTGTGCCACAGTAAAGTAGTTCTTCCAGTCTCCAGGCATCCCTGAAACAAAGTGAACTCTTAGACAGTGCTGCAGGCACAGAGGAAGGAGTGCCTATACACCCCTATGATCTGCACCAAGATGGACAGGTATACAAGCCACCTGTCTCCAACACTATACCTGTTAGCAAAATAAGTCAGGAAGCATGAGATAATGGTGGAAAACATAAGCAGAACCATGAGACTTATTTGACATCTCAGAATGTCAATCTCGCCTACCTTTTCTCATGAAAGGAGATATAGAGTGGTCCATGATACTGGAGGGTAGAGTGGTATAGTTGGCCATTGGGTTCTGCTTCATTACATCAAAGGATGTGTGATAGATGATTTTATTTAGAACTTCCTCTGATATGTCTTTTTCCAGGAATTTTACAATCTTCAAAATTTCCCTTTTAGGGTCCTGTATGTGAAACAATTATAGAAAATTATTTTAGTCTTCCATTAGAGATGATGTTTAATCAGTATTGCCAAACAATATTTGGAAAAGGTTGTTTCAAGGGACCAATTGAAATTTATCTTAATTAGTTTTAGTTCTGGGAACTGACTGTTCCAGGTTCTATTCTTGCCATCTAGGAGATTCACTTGTAGCAGGGGATCAAATGCTTCCAGAGACAGGACTTGGAATCTTGGGAGGGTAGCTATTCTATTTCTTGCATGTCAGAGATTGTGTGAAGATCATATGAAGCTGAGGTTCTGTTGATTTGTGTGATTAACTTTGGTATAGGGGCTATAATAGCCAGCAAAATGAGATTGTGAGTTATAAGAAGTCTAATAAGAGAATGAATAAAAGAGTTATCAAGTAGATCCAGGGATATGAACTCTTGCAGCTTGCTTTATTCTAATGAAAGACAAGCAGCTTCTAGTTAAATCACACTGGACTTAGCTTGGGTGTAGAAGGTGGATTTGTAACATAAGCACACCAATCCGCAGGGTTGTGAGAGTAAATCTGTGCTCTATGTTAATCCTAAAATTTGCCAGAAAAACCAACTTAAAATTTGGGTCAAATTTTAAGCAAACTTTATTAAATATTAAATACTGACTAAGAGATGGACTTTGTTCAGGACCATTCCCTGGAGTTTCCCAGATGTAAGTGCCTTGAGCCATGTGTTGCAGGAGTTTATAAAGACAAATCTGTAGGCCACTGTATTTTTCCCATAAGGCTTTGTTATTTTCTAAAAGATACAACTCCCAGCATTCCAGGAAGTTGCTTCTTTCCTAAGCAGGTATGTCTTACAGGTTAATTTTAGGCATTGCACTCTACTCATTCACAATGAAACAGAGAGAGGTGTCAGTTCAGTACCAAACTACATGTGCCTAATCTTGCCAGTGTTCACATGGACTAGAACTTAGTTAATGATGGACTTCAGTGGTGAGGAAGAGGGACAAAGAAGCTCCCTTTTTCTCCTCTACAACTATGACTGGTTAGATTTCTAGTTACTTTTTCAATCCGCTATTAGATAATGAAACGTGGGTCACAAGTGTCAGAATCTAGTCAGTTGATTTGAGTATAAAACTTGTTATGTTTTTTGAAGAGAAAAGATTCCATGAAAAGTATAAAGAGGGAAAAAGTAGTTAGAGCTTGTAGGGAAAAACTGAGTTGCAGAGTTTCTAGGGGAAGACTGAGTTGTGGAGTATCATGGAGGCAGAGAACATCCTCAAGGATCTTCTGCAGACAAGCCCATATCTCAGGGTGTCACTGGAATTTTTGTAAACAAGGATGGGGGATGACACAGTTGAGATCACACTGCAATCACCTCTTTCATGTCTTCATAGAAGAGGTAGAGAATACGGTGTTGGTCTTTCACATCCCACCATCCCTTTACATGGTCATACCAGGAGCCCCACAGCACTGAGGAGGAAAGAAAGGGGATGTCACTGTCACCTTAAAACATATCAAATGTGATTGTCTGTGTTAAATAAAAAAGAACAATTAATAAATACAAACAAAATACAAAGATCCTGAACAGAACTCTTTCTTGCAGAAGACAGTTTTACACACACACAGACACTCACAGACACACACAGATACTCTGACATGCACATACAAACACACACACAAACATACACACACACACACATAGTTGATAATTTTTCAGCCCTCTCCCCAAGTCTTACCAGAAGTATTCCCCCTTTTCCTCCCACCCAACTTTGTATCTTTTTATTCCCATCAAGGCAAATTTGTACTCCTCAAATATTCTTGAATATGCTGTCTTCCACTGGAGCATAGTATACTTAACAGATTACTCTTAGATTAAACTGACCTGAGAAAACTGCCCAGTTATCTTCCAGCAAATAACAATCCTCAGTAGCTCATTTATTAGGGTAAGAAGAATTTTATGCCCAACTCCTCTCTAGATGCTAGGATTTGGTATGGCTTGGGATTTCATAGGGTTTATGAATACTCTAACAATTAGAAGCTCCTGTGCTGTGGCTAGAAGATAGTTTCACTGTCCCTGGCTCTTAGATGTTTCCTTTTGTAACTGTACTGAGTCAGATGATAAGATACATTGTGAATTCCTTGTATTTTATTCCCATTATTCTACTTCCTCTGCTGTGGAAGGATGTATTATGACTGAGTTCAAAACTTTTATTTTTCTTGCATAGATTAATGTTAAGCAATAGTAATAATTGTTTAAATGTACATTATTTTATATATGCAATATAGCATACAATATGTTATATATTATACATTATATATGTAATATATTATATGCATATATGCAATGTGATATATGTATATATATATATTAAAAACATTCTAATAGTATGATTTTGAAATAAACTTAGGGAAATGTGTTTCTACCTGGTATCTGGACACCTTTCTTTCTGTGATGGTCAGTGGTAAGAAGTATGCTGGTTATCTTTTGCTGGTTCTGCCAACAAGTGGAACTCAGCTTATGGCTGGACTTTGTTCAAAGAGGCATTGAAAGGCTTTCAGAGACAGGAGGATATTGAACTTGTTTCCTTGGTGTATTTCCTCTTGGCTCACTGTGGTTGACTGCTGGCACTGTCAAAGCTCAGTTACCATTAAATGTCCCTCTGGTAACACCAGGGGCTAGGGAACACCAGAAACCCCCACTAGCCCTTGCTGAATTTCCCTAACTTTTCTCTCAACTGTCAATAGTTTCTTCGCCAAAGTCTTCAGAAATGACCTATTGTGAGTATATCATCTTCCTTGATTGACCTTGAGGAATGTAAATATCTACAGAAAATCTTGTCTGTTGTCATTGCATGGGTTAGGAAATAGGATGCCACAATATTATTTCACACACCTTTTCCAGCTTTGAACGTTTCAATGTATTCTCCCAGGGTACCAGGGTCAGGCAGCATTTTATTCATTCTTGAGAAATAGTAGTAAGATACCAGGCAGTCCTTGGCATTTCTGGCCACGTAGATAATCTAGGTTTGTCCATCAATGGGAATGGGAAGCAAAGAGGAAATAAGACAAAACATTATTACTATTAGTATGGACATGTGTTCTTTGAAAACATTCTGCATATTACAGTTCAACTTATTGAGGAATTGGGTGTGCATGTGTTTTTATGATCAACATGACCACCTTTTCCAATTTGCTCATGAACCATTCTGATTTATCACTGTATTCTTAACATTATTTCTAATTATAGCCCTTTTTCTATTTTAAAGAGGTTGTGGTTTACATGATAAATGTTTCTGATACCCTTAGTTAACTTGAGAAATAAGGAAGCTACCCATAGTGACTTAGTTCATTTATACTGCTGTAACAAGATGCTGCAGACTGGGTGCCTTTTAACAAAAATTAATTTCTCACGGTTCTGGAGGCTGGAGAAAATAAGATGAAGGTGTATTTGTCTTGGGAAGTCCAGCTTTCTCAGAAATAGTTATCTTTAATAAAGGTCCCAACCTCATTCATGAGGCCCTACTTTCATAACATGATCTACCTCCTAATCCTATCAACTTTGCAATTAAAATTTCAATTAATGAATTTGTAGGACAGAATATTAAGCCATGCAGCATGGTGTGTTTCACCATTTGAAAATCCTCTCTAGCTTTTGCTTAGCCGAGAGTCTCAATGGACTATGGGAGAAGCAAAGGCTGTGAGCCAGCCAATCTCTTCTCTACAGATAGACACCAATCTCACAGATGACTTGCCTCCCCTGTTTTTCACCTTCTGTGGCAGTGTAAAGTCCCCCATGACAAGGACATTCTGTGTAAAGAAGACAATAGTATGACCTGACGAAAGACAGTTGACCCCTTATCTTATCTTGCTGTCTGTCCCCTTCCACTCCTTGCCACCTGGCTCCCATTCTCATGTGTCTCTGTATGTGTTTGTAGCAATGTTGGGGGAGGAAGAAACAGTTGTGATTTGACATGAGTAGCATTTTCCAAATGGCCAGACATTTCCAGTATAGTGCAACAAGAAGGCACTGTGGACATTTCAAAGACAGGGTTTAAAGTAGAATCCTTAGGAGACTGGCACTATACAATCCAAAGATATTGTGTTCCTCTCCTTCCTTTTTTCTCTTTCTTACTCTCCCCTGTCTCTCATTTCTACTTTGAGATTCAACTTTCACTTATGATATGTTACTCTTACTAGAGGGTCAGTCAAGAGCACTGCCTCATATTAAATTTGAACCTCCAGAACAATGAACCAAAATAAATTTCTCCTTCCCTCATCAGAACCTTGTGCTAGGCATTTTGCTTAAGGAGTACTACAATGCTTCTTGTCTGATATAAGAAAACTATTTTGTTATGTTTTCTTAAGTATATTTGTATGGTGCCTCAATCATTTGTTCTTCTTCTGGTGAACTACCTGTGCATGAGCTTTTCCAATTGCATTTCCACCAATATTGACAATCCTTCATGACTATTTCTTGCTACTGAATTTCTATTCAATGTTCATGAAAGCACTTAGAAACCCAAAAAGTGTGAAGTACTACATTTATCAATATCATATAAGTTTATATACATTACAGTGACTCATGGATATCAAACAAATGCTTCTAGATTTAATGTTTAGCCCCTATTTTGCAAATAACTCTATGTTATATATCCTGTTCAAGAACAGAGATTGGAAATAAGAGACATTAGAACAAATATATGCAAGAGAGCTTACAATATAGAATCCAAAGTCAAATATAATTTTTAAGAGTCTGATAATTTATATTAGCTTCTAGTTTATCTTGTAAAAAAATTATAAGCACATGTAGTGGCTGAAAACAATTACATATGTTATCTTCAAAATATATTATCTTTATAGCCATGTTTCCTTGGGATAAAGTAAAGCTGTCATCAGGGCTTGTTTCTTGATTGTAGAAGGCAGTACATTTCCTTATCATTTCTAGCACTGAAAAATCACCTGCATTTCTTAGCTGCTGACCCTTTCCTAGAATCACTCTTATTGCTTTGGTTGCTACATCTTCTATTTCTGCTTGCCTCTTTTATAAAGACCTCTATAGTGAAATCCAAGGCCCTGAGAATTTACCTTGTACACTACATCCTTAACCACACTTACAAGGCACATTTGGCCATAGTAACATTCCCAAGTTATATTGACCAGGATACAGACAGCACTGGGTAGCCATTGTTTTTTTTTTTTTATTTTTTTCTAATTTTTTTTGTTTACATTCCAAAGGCTTTCCCCTTTCCCAGTTCCCCCCTCACCATATGTCCCATAAGTCCTCTTCCCTCCGCCTATTCCCCAATCACCCCCTCCCCCCCAGCACAATTTCTCTGTTCTGATACTCTCTTACAAAACTGGATTCAGTCTTCTCGGGACCAGGGT
>BDUI01000151.1:392572-424285 GCA_002335545.1 Apodemus speciosus
TCTGCATGGTATCTTCCTTGGCCTTGTTCCTTGGGACTGTTAAGCATAACTGAGAGGTACTCCCATTTAACCTGCCTTTATATCGATTTTGTCATGAATTGGCTCATTTCATTGGTGAAGATAACGTGTCACTTTAGGCTCCTGTATCCTTTCTCTAATGCTGCCCTGGAACTGCCTAGTGGCTGCTTGTCCACTACATAGCTAACTTCCATGTTTAACTCACACATCATGGCACCTCTTTTTCCTTCTCTTATTCCAGGTATCTGATAATATTTACAGCTTGCCTTCCCTGAGGATTTTCTTTTAGATTCCAACAAAGTTGCCTTGAGCTGCATTTGAATCCATAAGTAAACTTCTTCATTAATGAGACTAAGAGTCCTATTTCTGCATTATCATATGATAACCATGAATGGATCTCCAGAAATTCTGGAGAGATTATTGGTTCTCAAGCATCAAAAGTACCTTTAACATAAGAAGGTATATATTTGTAGGAATTTGTGAGAATCTGCAGCTGCCTTCAACTCAGGCCATAATCACTGCATCAGCTTCATTTATCCAGTTGCTGTACAACAAATGCCAAGACACTTGTGGTTTGAATAAGTTTGGCCCACATATACTCATGTGGTTGAATACTTGGCCCATTAGCAGTGGCACTATTAGGAGGTGTGTTCTTCTTGGAGTAGGTGTGGCCTTTTTGGAAGAAGTCTGTCACTATGGGAATAGGCTTTGAGGCCTCCTATGCTTAATCTATGCCTGGTGTGGAAGGTATTCTCCCACTTCTGCAGCCTGCAAACCAGTCCCAGTTAAATGTTTGCTTTTATAAGAACTGCCTTGGTCATGGTGTCTCTTCACAGTAATGGAAACCCTAACTAAGACAACCCCTATGAGTTGCCTAGGAATCACATAGCCTGACTGAATGAAACATTCTGGCCTATAACAAGGGACTCTAACCTCATAGGCTGGAATTCTTGTCAGATCCCCTGCCATGCTCTCTGTTTGTTGTGGTAATGATAATAATTCTTCAAATAAATTTTTTATTTATTTCAAGATTTGATGAAATGGCTATCAAACCCTTCTTCCTTTATCTGTTTGTTGATATGTTCAAAGATAAAAATATCTGGGATGTTTGATTTTAGTAAGAATTTGTGTCTACACTTGTATAGGATTACAATTAAGAAGTGTCAAAACAAATTAAATAGAAGAAAGAGAAACACTGGGATCTAGCTTCATGAGATGAAGTAGGTATAAGGATAGAACAAGTTTCTACACATCAAATTAGAGTTGTTAGTCCAAAAGGAAAAGGACCATGTTTTGCCTACAAGGTGGATATGTTTTCATTGATGTCCATTAGAATGTTGTTTGCTCTATGGTTGTGGGAAGGATATTGTCAGATGGCCTTAGCTGCTATAGTTTTAATAAACTATCATGTACTGGACAAGGGCATATTTCAAAAGGGATGTTTGTGGCTAAGGAGTTGGCACAGCAGAAATCCAGAGGCAGGTAAGGCTCTTGGATAGTTGGCTTTAGGAGAGCTCTTAACAGATTGTTGAATATTGAATGGGCCTGCATTGCAGCCTGTATTTTCAGAATTCTCCTGGCTTCTGCTTTGTAGAGTCACAGAGATATACAACTCACTGTCATGGTTTACTTTACCCATGCGGGTTTTCCCAGATAGACTGCTCTCACACTTAAGTCCTTCTTGGTCCCCACATCATAGAGGTTCCAAATTAAAACTCCACCTTCAAGCAGGAAACCCATACTTTGTATAATTGACTTCTCTCATTTAACACAGATTAGTGGACAGATGATCAGAACTTTGCATGAAAACTTCCAATGGTACCCAACAATAATATTCTGAAGAAAAGGTGGGTGCAAAAAGGAGAATGTGGGCTCTGGGGTAATGCCACCATGTGCTCTAAAGTTTCCACTGGTTGTTTCTCTTTTAAAGAATACAATTAGACTGGTCTTACCTTTGAGTTTTCTTTCCAGAAGGAAGGTGGAAGCATCTGAACAGGCAGATGAGTCTTCAGAGTTCTAGGTGAAGGCATTTTGTTAGCCAGATCCAGACCTAGGAGGTAAGCCAACTTTGTTTAGCCAGATCTTTCTCCCCAGCTATGTGGATCAGATGTTGTGTTAAACAGTAGAAACTGTATCGGTTGAATGATTGACTCTACAGTCTTACATATGTAAGACCTATATCTTCTTTTGTCTTGAGGGTGGATTTCGAGCTCATTCTAGGGGATACTCCACAATGATGGATGGAACTATTCCTTGAAAAGGACTACTTAGTTATATATACCTCTTGCTTTTTACCTAAACTTAGATTCCATGTCAGGATCCTGAAGATGGACTGGGGAAGTGGTAGTCACTGGAACCTTTTATTTACTTTGTAGTGGACTCTGAACTATAGTTATTCCATCCTATGAAACTATTCCTAAGGATACTTTAAATGCTAAAAATTATGTTCTATAAATTGGTCTTTGAACCGGCCATCTGCTCTCTCTCCATTCTGTAAACAATGCTTCCTTGTTGTGTATGTCTACAGCTGCCATTCTGTACATATTTCAAGTGAAGTTTTGCTATTGAAATCTTGAACAAATTTAGAGGTGTGGCTGCTTCTCTCTCTGGGACAAGCCCACTGGTCATGAATAAAGGCTCCACTTAATTTGACTTATTCAGGCCTTTCATGTTTTTTTCTTTAAACCATATAACATTTTGAGGTCCCACAAAAATGCCTGAGGAAAAGACCCCTGAGCCCTAAGATGGGTACCTTCTATGTAAGGGTAATAGCTGTTGGTTATAGGGAGTAGAGAGGCCATTGAAAAATAGTTCCTCAGACTCAGGGATTGGCTACCCTCCCCCAGCAACTTGTTCTCTAAAATTGTTGAAGGAGTCGATATGTGCATCTGTATTGGGACCCCTGGAGGTAAGATAAACCAATGTTTTGGGTTTCTGGTATGTCTTAGATGCCAATCATGATGGGACTCATGGTAAAATCTGGAAAGAATGTAAGAATTCCTGAGTCCAGGCTCTAGCCAGGAGAGCACTGAAAATCCTCAGGTTCTTGTTTGTCTTGGTGGTCACCAATGTGTGTTCTCTGTTTGTTGGATCATTTTCATTGTCTCTGTCCCTTGTCTGTCTTTGGCACTTCTGTGTCATCATTAATCTTTTCCATTTACAGGCAGATGCAGGAAAACCGAGCCTCATTGATGGTCTCAATCTCCCCCTTGGAATACAAATTATACAACTTTAAATTAGTTTTCACAGCATGAGAATCAGAATGTGGAGACCACTTCCCCAAGGGAACTCACTATTCACTTTGCAAATTGGATTGGCCAGCCTTTGGTGTGGGATGGCCAACAGTGATGTTGGATGCCAAGGTTCAGTGTACTGTTCTAGGAAGAAGTCCTGGGTTAGTTTTCCTATGTTTGAATGTGACTGGATAGTCCTGGAAACACAACCCTCTTGGCTTCTACAGTACAACAAACATGGGATCCAGAAGATCGTAATAGTACAGAAGGAAAAGCCTCTCAAACTGCCAGACTCTGATTTTTTACAGCCATTCTATCCCTCACCTCTGAATCTTCCTGATCTTATTCCTACACCCAGAGTGGTTTCTCCCATGTTCTACATTCCTACTCTCAGCTGTATCCAAGGCTTCCTTCTGACTCATTCTCAAATGACCCAGACAGAGCCAGAACCCAAGCCTGGTTCTCTCTTTGGGTGCTTGTCCCCTGTACCACAAAGGAAGCTATGAGTGATAATCATACTCTTCCTACAGCTCCAATTATGGTCTATGGTCCCTTTTCTAACTGTGAAAAATAAAAATACCTAGTTTTCTAATAAACCTCAAGGTATAATTTCAAACAAGTTTTCATACTCACCAGTCTACCTGGAACAACTGCCAAAAACTCCTCTAAACTCTACTTACCTTAGAGGTGGGGGAGAGAGAGAGAGAGAGAGAGAGAGAGAGAGAGAGAGAGAGAGAGAGAGAGAGAGAGAGAATGGAGGAGCTGGGGCTGGGAAGGCAGAGATCTGGAGGGAAGCAAGGAAGTCCATTGCTTCTGAAGACCCCCTGATTCTGGAAACTGCCTAGTTGAAGTCTCCTAGACTTCAATGGGACCCCAATACTGAATAATGTAAGGGAGCCCCCCAACCTCTATATATGATGAATTATCTCTACAATGCTGTACAGAGCCTACAAATTTGTCTAAGATTAGTGGAGTTTTGCCTAAACCAGCTAAAACTCCTACCATGTTTCTGGAGAGGCTATAGGAAACCTTCCAGACTTATATGCCCTTATATCCAGAAGCCCCGAAGAATAGAAGGGTGATTAACATAGCCTTTGCTAACAGGTCATACTCATTGATCCTAAAGCCCCAGGGGAAAAACTGGAATTAACATAACTTTCATTACCCAGTCACACCCACAGATTGGGAAACCCCAGGAACCACTCCAGCCTGGGACAGGCAGATCTCTGAGGTCAAGGCTAGCCTGGTCTGCAGAGCAAGTTCTAGGGCAGTCAAGCTTAAGCAGTAAAGGAAGCTATCCAAATCAGGAAGCTGGTGAAAATTTATTTGACAAAGGGAGTCATGTTGCAGCCTTAGTAAACATCTGATTTTGGCAACTTCAGCCATGTACTTCTGATTTTAGAGTCAAGGATACAAGAAAGGAGTTCTGGAATATCTCTTTGCAACTAAGGAAAGTGGCAGAGGTCTATGTCAGGGGAGTCTCTGCATAGAGGCCTAGAAAGACCATTTTTGAAGCTGTGAAGGATTGCCTTGGAGACCCCAAGATGTTGGAGATCCTAGTGACATGGGTTACCTGCCAAGAAACTGGCTAACACATAGAGGAATCAGCTCAAGATGGAAAAAAAGTATTTTGCAGTCAACCATAACTAAAAGGAGTTCGAGATCTGAAGAGTACTTGACATCAGACATGAAAGTAGAGTGTTTGGAGGATACTAAGCTAGTGTTTAGTCTTGCTTTTTTCTAATTATGCCCCCTTTCCTCTGTTTTGGAATGGTAATGCATATTATCTGCCATTATATGATGATACCAGACATGATCAAGTTGGAAAAACAGTGGTCTGCTTCAGTGGATGGCTTAAGAACTTACAAAGATACCTTATTTCTTTCAACCTGTGCTGAGGAAGCACATCATGGTGGAGCATGTGGTAGAACAAAGCCTTTCTTCTCAAGCCATATACAAAAGGGTCAGAGGTTGGGGTTCTATTATCTCCTAAAGGGCAGGATTAATGGCTTAAATCTATCTCACATATGGCTAATCTGGGGCTCTACTGCTTCTCCCAAGTGGCTTCCCTGGGGGAGCAGGCATTTGACTTTCAGACTTTGGTGACACATAYGTTCCAAACTGCAGCCCAGGACTTTCTTGACCTCTTATACATGCATGGCACTTCAGATGCTTCTACAGCATGGGCTGTGTGCCTTCTGCTACCTAATCATGTATTTTAGGAAAGAAATTGTGTTGTGTTCACCTGGGCTGCTTTCATACTCCTTTCTGGTTCCATTTGTAAGTGTTTTTTAGACGGAAGACTGCAGAAATGATCTTCCTCTGGGGTAAAAACTGATACTGCGCAATGATTACAGTCCCCTATATCCCACTTGGGGAAACTCACCTGAGTTGAGGGGTGGAGGCAAAGTCCACTCAATGAAAGGGTGTCGGTCATAGGTGTTGGCCCGCTGGCACTTTTGAACATCCCCATCATTTTGGATCATGTCCACAATTTCCTGTGTCCAGGTGGTACCTAGAAGCATTAGTTATTTTCAGTTCTACCCCCTCATGGCACAATTCAATTCTATTTAATCAATCACTCATATAGTGAACAAAGCTGTGTTCAGATTTGCTGGGTTCTAGATAGAATCAACTCATCTATTATATTCTTTGTCTCCCTTTAGGCACTAGTGGCCCTCTGTGCTCCATTGTCACTTTGTGCTAGTCGTGTATGCTCTTTTTAATTCTCTGTCCTCTTTCTGTCTAGCATTCAATAAAGTACTTTGTCCCCCATAAATGGGGTTTGGGTGAATAAATATGGAGTCAGGCAAATGTGGATTGAATCAAAGATGAATTAGCCATTTGCTTTCATAAGCTGGTGATTCTTTTGGGGAAGACATGACAGAGACTCCTTGCCTACCAGACATCTACTCTTCGATTTCAAATAAGCGATACTCCCATTTTAGTTAGGTAATTAACCAACTAAAGGCTATAGGTTTCAGTTTTTCTTGTTCTGAGATAYAGTCACTACTTTTGATTGTCTCTTTTTATTACAGATAAACGGAACACACTAGGTATAAACATAGCCAAAAGGTAGTTATTGCCACAGGAAGGCTGGGAAGAGAGAAATGTGCTTGAGCAGTGCACGGGAAGGTTTCTTACTTATTGCTTAAAGGATTGAGTAGAACTATGGCTGTTTTGACATGAAGAATGGAGGTACAAATAGAATGTTGCCTGCCATAGAAAATAATATTATCTGGAGGAGACCAGGGCAGGTTTGTTTCACCTAGAAGTATTGTTTATGGGAGGTTGAGAGGTGCTGAGAAAAATATAGCAGTAAAGCCAGAGATGAGAGAGAGAGAGAAGAGAGAGAGAGAGGAGAGAAGAAGAAGAGGAAGAAGAAGAAGAAGAAGAAGAAGAAGAAGAAGAAGAAGAAGAAGANAGAAGAAGAAGAAGAAGAAGAAGAAGAAGAAGAAGAAGAAGAAGAAGAAGAAGAAGAAGAAGAAGAAGAAGAAGAAGAAGAAGAGGAAGAAGACCATTGTTCAGAGGTCAGAGGTCCTTGCAGGTACATGCATATTTTTTAAGCTAGACTTATCAAAAAATTTCTGCTCTAAGAAAAAGTGCAAATTTAAGTTCAGATGTAGGAAAGGCACATGTCCAGTGAAAGCCAGACAGAAATGGAGAGCCTTTAACAACCGGAGTCCCTGTTTAGAAACTCCTAAGCATGATCTTGGCCCAATGAGCAACAGGAGTTCAAATGCCAACCAATATGGAGGACAGAGGTGGTCCTCTTTTGAAATTCATCTGTATCTTCATGTCAAAAGTCTCTGTTACTAAATCAAGAGTCCAAACTATCATACTGTGTGAGATGACAAAAACAAATGATATTGGGGAGGGAAAAGCCCCACAAGTCATTCACCAATGTTTCCCCAAAGGGATTGTTTCTTGTTTTTCCCCCTGATAAGGCCCATGGCATTTTTTGTCTTTTCTGATCCTTTCCCATAGTCTCCTCTTTCTTCCCTAGGATTCTAATAACCGGGAACTCTTCTCCATTTTTCTCACAATGGGTGTTCATGTGTTCTCAGCACTACTTCTGGGCTGCAAGTGCTCAAGTACATGCCAGTCTTGGACACAAGAGGCATAATTTAGGTGCTAGAGTGGTGAATACAGAAGGGTGGAGGGCTGGCAGAATCCAAGAGTTTCTGTTTTATTTCCCACAGTTTGTGCTTTGTAATTTCTGTGTGAACACTTTGTAATTTCACTTAGTCTTTGGGGATTTCTTATGGTTGGGCCATCTCTGTCTTTCAAGAGCTTAATTAAAAGAGAATCCAGTAGGATAGGGTATTGACCTTTGTGAGTTTTAATGGTTATTTTGTTCTATTTTGTTTAAAGGACCTGCCTAGATAAAGCTCCACCCGACCTCTTTTAATGCAGATGTCCACATCTGTATGTTCTGTGTAAGTGCCTTTCCTGCTGCTCTTCCTCATACCCACCTGCTTTTGCATAGGTTGCAATGAGGAGATCATCAGGTTTTGCTTGGAAGTTCCAGATTTTGTCCCAGTTTTCACTCATCATCTTGGACATGAGAATCCCATTCACTTCCCTGGTTTCTGGCTGCAGGTTCTGTTCATCAAGGTGGAGGTCTTTCATTTCTTCCAAGGACATCTTAGAACGGGGACTTGGCAGGTTCTCTAGGAAGGGGAATTGATGTTATTTCTAATATGTAGGCTTAACTTTGAAAGCTTTTCTCTTAGGTGACCAGAAGAGTTACTGGCATGTTTTGTGTTCATTTAGTAAGAAAAGTAAAGTTGTCAGCAGGTAGAACATTTGCGACATGCCTACAAACATCTCAGAGGGGACAGCTACCAGGGAGGAAGACAGCCAGCCCTTTTGTGTTGTTTCCTTGGAACCAGACTGTTTGAGGCCTGAGAAACAGGCAGAGACATGGTTTATGCCGTAGATCATGGCTTACTGTGGGATTCAAGGAGCATGAAGTGGATTGGATTCAAAGCAGTGCTGAAGTGGGTGGAGGTAGGTTCATTAAACTGTTTCTGACCTGACTAGTACAAAGTTTATAGAAATGACTTAATGGAACATCTTGTTAGAGTCCCTCCCTATGAAACTATGTTCATCAAAGGGTCACAGCAAGGCAGTCTGGCTGACAGGAATCTTTCTGGAAGTCAGCAGTGGTAGGGCTCAGCTGAAGAGCAACTATCATCTAAAGCTATCCTATATATCTTGGAGAACAAACACAATGGTTTTGGGGTAACCTACCCCCACACCTATTGTATGAACTGGCTATGAATGTGTGCCCCAGTATTCTCAGTTGTTAATTGCTGTACCAGCAGTGCCAGGTACTGGCAGCACATGTGGCTTTATCATTTCTATAGCCCACAAGACCTGTTTTCTGTATAAATGTTTGTTGATTCCCCACCTACCCAAAAAGATGTAAACAGAGTGATCAAGCAGTCTCTGTGATTATTATGTTCAAAAGCAGGCTGCTCTTGGGAGGTCTCATAGCTCTCAGTCTGGCCAAAAGGGAACAATAGACTGGTCATAGGCCTGCTGCTGATTAAGTAAGCTGTGGAACCTTACCCACTATATTCTTGAGCTTTTTTTTTTTTTTTTTGGTATTAGAGAGTAAAGAGCTTTGAATGAATAAGATCTGGAGGCATGTGGTTGGAGGGGAATTGGAGCATAGCAGGGAGGTAGGACAGAGAGAACCACATGGTAGAGACGCTAGGCTGAGTTTATATGGCTACCTGAGGACCTGCCCCCAGCACAACTATGCAGATGTCTCTGTGACTTTGTTATTAAATCTCAAGCAGAAACCTCAAAAGTCCCTCCAATACAATGGTTTAAGACATGTCAGCTATTTTTATGATGAATAATTTTGTTTCAATTCCTTGAAATCGTAGAATTACATTTACATAGATCTGTATGTGCTGTTGCATACCTGTAGTTAGCCCTAACACTTGGAGACTGAAGCAGAAGGACTTTGAATCTGAGACCAGTTTGGACCGCAAAGACACATATACTCACATCTTTTTATATAGAAGCAAAATAAGAAAAGCCATAGCATTTCTGGTTTTGTTCTAAGATTATAAGAATGTTCTTGGGATGTTTAGCAAGAGTTTGATATAATGAAACATCTAACAGGTGAAACTTGAAGTTAGAGCTTACTATATTATAGAGATGTTTTGTATGAAGATTCAGGTTTATCAGGTTTGTAAGTGAGAGATCTGAGTTACCATACTGAAAAGCTTAACTTACAAGATTTAGGCTAATTTTTGAGTTAAGATATTCATTTGCAGAATAAGGGTTAACACTGTCACCCACAGTTCTGTATGTTGCATATGAGTTCAATAAAGTTATTATAATGGTCACTCCATTTATAAGAGTCAGATATTGTTTGAAAATTCTACTCTCACTTATAGCACACAAAGTGACCCACCACACAAAGGCAAGAGCATGCTGTTCTGTGGCTTGGCAGCTCTTTCCCCTCATACTGCAGTTGTGTGGATACACTGAGATACATATTTTCCCTCTTTTTCCTGGTGAAGTTTATTGCCTTGCTTTCCATTCCTTAGACCAGGTATTTACTTATTTATAGGCAGCTATGGAAGTGTCTGGGAATATGGCAGGATTAGTGCCCTGGTTCCTGAGGCAGTGGGCTCTACCTGGTGGGCTGTTCCTGTCTCAGCAACTTTGATCTGAGAAAGTTCATTTAACCTATCTTCTATTTGTGGTTTCCAAACTAGAAAGGGGAGGTTTCCCCTTATCTGAGGAGAAAAGTAGGGAGTAATGAGGGAGCAATTTGTAAGGGTAGGACTGGGAGAAGATGGGGTTGTGTGTATGATCAGGATATAAAGTAAATAAATAAATAAATAAATAAATAAATAAATAAATAAATAAATGGGGGAAAAAGAAAGGACTCTGGAATAAATAAAACATATGTGGCAAATATCTTTTAAGAACATGCCTACCTCTTTCATTCTGAAGTGACACACTTACTGGCAATGTCTTGACCTTTCCCAGGAATTCATTTCACCAGGGGCAGAGGTGAGGAAACAGGGCAGGAGGGTCTGTCTGTAGGTAAGTCCCAAGGTAGCTTGAGGTAAGAGTGGTTTCTCAAGTTTTTGCTTTTCTTTTGTTACAAGATATTTCCTACTCATTCACATGAGGCAGCCAGAGACCAGGGATTGGAGGTGAGAGAGGAGGAGGAGCTAAGAGAAGGAGGGGCGGAAAGAAAGGGAGCCTGGGAGCTGCATGAGAGAGCGGAGGAGGAGTCACAGATCCAGATGGCATCAGATGTGTTTCTGGTGTGCTGGGAGGTTAGAAATATTAGGATAAAACTTTATTATTGTAATTTGGCCTTATGTAATTGGGAGTTTCATATACATAAATATATTTGGTTAACTACTCAAGTTTAAGAGTCATGCTTTGCCGGATACTTGGAAGGAGTGGGCGCTGGTCAGGAGAGAGAGACCCAATGGGACTTGGAGCAGAGGCCTGGCCTGGTGATACTCAGTTTTCATCTATTCCCACTACATTTTTTGTCATCAGAGACTGATTTTATTATGGAAAATGAATGCTCTATGAAGCAACAGAATGATACAGAGGACATCCCAATGCACACTAAGTGCAAGAAAGCTGTCTGAAAAAGTGTCATATTGTGTGATTCCAACTATGTGGTCATATCAGGAAGATAAAACTGTGGAGACAGTGGAGATGAACAGGGATATGCAGCTAAGAGGGAAGATGAATATGGAAAGATGGAGGTGATTACAGGGCAGAAATGACAGCATGATACCATGACTGTTAATGCCAATTGCTATACAAGCTCCATAGGATGTATGTGTGAAACCCTGGCATGATGGGGTAAACTTGTCATCCCAGAACTGAGGAAGGAACATAAAGGTTACCCTCAGCTGCATAGTGAGTTTGAAACTAATTGAGAGAGAAAATGATAGGGGGCGATAGAGACAGACATAGAGACAGAGACAGAGTTGAAGACACTGTAGAAGAGCTGAAGCCAAGAATGCAGGCAGACAGTCCCTTTTCAGGGACTGACCTTCCCAGGACTTCAAGGAGAGCAGCCTCACCAAAAGCCTGACTTTAGAACTTGTGTCTCCGTGCCTGGAAGCTAGAAAGCTTATGTTGCTTTAAACCACCAAATTTGTAGTAATCTCTTAAGCAGCAATATGAAGCTGACACAGCAGCTACCCAGAAGTAAAATATAGGCCAGGAGCTCATTCAGATACTAGGTGAGTCAGACTTTATAGTGGGGATGATGATGATGATGATGATGATGATGATGATGATGATGATGATTTTGGTTTTTCAAGACAGGCTTTCTCTGTATAGCCCTGGCTATCCTGGAACTCACTCTGTAGACCAGGTTGGCCTTGAACTCAGAAATCTGCCTACCTCTTCCTCCAAAATGCTAGGATTAAAGGCATGCTCCACCACTGCCCCACTGCAGTAGGAATTATTATCTGCACAATCGCTGGGTAATCACCTAATACACATCAGTTTGTTTGAAACCACTGAAGCCCTGACAAGACTTTTCATTGTAAATCATTTGATGATACATTTTCCTTACCTGTGTACCCAATGTGGCAAAATCAGACTTGAAGTAACAGCTTTTTTCATCCTGCACACCTACTTATTCCTGAGGGTACCAGTGGGGAACAGGGTCTTACTATGTAGGATTGGCTTCCCTGGGGCTTGACTAGTCTGCCCTGACAAACACAGAGATCCACCTACCTCCTGTAACTAAAGGCATGTGGCAACATGTGCCAGTCACAAAATAAGTAAATAAATAAAATAAAATAATAAAAAAATAAAAAACAAAACACAAAATAGATCTAAGAACAGCCTGAAATCTGACACTCAAAAGATAACAGTTTTCCTTATTTGTTTTAATAGGTGCAGTACTATAGGTAGCTAAAACCCTGTTGCCAATTTTTCTCCCTCCTTTCCTTTTTTACCACAGGGGAAATTATAGTCATAATGAATTATAATCACAGTTCAGATTTGGGTATGTTATTATCTTCACAATGTTTTTGTAATTTGGATTTTAYTTGTATTCATAATAAAATGATAAATAATACTTTTTATACATTTTTACTGTAGTTGATTTTGTAGTTTAGAGATTGAGCATTTACAAGGGACTGGGTTCCATTTCAAGCACCTGGGAGAAAAAAAATTATGAGGAGACTGAAAAGGGTAGTAAAAAAATGTGAGAAAATCTCTTGTGATCTCTTTTCTTCATTCAACATATTGTATTTTATGAGTTGTGAATAGTGTTAAAATCTAAACATTTTCTGTGGTATTTTTGCCAAAATTATTTAATCTGAATCTAAAGGGGAGGAAAACATATTGAATATCCAGGATGTGAGCCATGCTGCACATAAGAGAACTGCTCAAAGGTGAATAGTGCAAAAAATAGTGAATAGTGAAAAGAGGCCCGGAGATTGCTCTAGATCAGTGGTTCTCAAACTTTTTAATTCCATGACCCTTTAACACAGTTCTTCATGTGTCAGTGATCCCCAACCATAGCCTAACTGTAATTTTGTTATTCTTATAAATCATAATGTAAATATCAGATATGCAAGATATCTGGCATGTAACTCCCAAAGTGTTTGTAACCCATAGGTTGAGAATGACTTCTCTAGATGAAAAGAGAAGTCAATACTCTGCTTTGACTTTAATTAAAACCAAACAACCAATTCCATGGGAACAAAGGGCCATTCCTTCAGGGAGTCAGGTAGGCAGATCTTCACTTTTCCCTCTGCTCTTCAATATCAAATTCTCCTGTTTTATCCAGGTCTCTGTAGAACAATGGCTGTAGCCTCCACCCTCTACTTCCTGTATCTATTTCTAGTGGATCACACAGATCTTCATCCCCTAACTTCCTTTCCCATACTCATTGATTTGTATTAGACCCCAACTTTAGAAGGCACTTCCAGGAAAATCACAGGCCACTGTGACAAGAAAATCTGGTAGGCTAACTACAGATCTATGCTTCTCTCTCCATTCCGTCAACTCTAAATCCCCCAGTCTCAACCCAAGCTATATAGCAGACTTCTGCTGTGACCTCTCCTTACTCTTGTTTCCATTCTCAGGGGATTAAATAGATACCCATGGAACACTTAACTTTACTCCCTCTTAGATCATCCCCAGAGCCACCTTCCAGTCCATTTCATTCTTAAGTCCGTTCCCAAATAACTAGAAACATATTTTACTTGGAACACCCAATGGATGCATGTATCAAGATAACCAAAGAATTTCCTACCAGGCAACACACAGCCACCACATCCTCCTAAGTACCAGAGAGGAAACAAAAACAAGAAGTGAAACACTTAAACAGAAGACCACATATTGTAATGCTCAAAATTAACCTGTAAGTCCCACTTGCTTAAGAACAACACAGCCACCACATCCTCCTAAGTACCAGAGAGGAAACAAAAACAAGAACTGAAACACTTAAACAGAAGACCACATTTTGTAATGCTCAAAATTAACCTGTAAGTCCCACTTGCCTAAGGACTAGGGAACTTCCTGGAATGCTGGGAGTTGTAGTTCTTGAAAAGTAAAAAAGTCTCAGGGGATAGTGCAGTTGCTTATGGGTTTGTCTTTATAAATAATGTGTCAGAGGGACACACATATGGGAAATTCCAAGGAGTTATCCTGACCAAAGTAGATATCTTGGTGACTATTTACTATTTAATGAAGCTGCTTTAAATTTGGTATAAAATGGTTGAATTATTTTTTCTCTGAGAAATCACACAATGAACAACATCAGCACCTAAAATTACAATGCTTCCAATCCCACATGCCTATATTCCATATAAAAACACAATTACAGGCAGTGAAATATGTCTCAAAAAGAGCCCAATAAACCCACAAAAACAGGCACTGAGTATTCTAACATAAGTGAAACATAGAAAAAGCAACTTAAGGTAGCCTTTATGAATATGATAGACATCCTTTTTTTTGAGACAGGGTTTCTCTGTGTAGCCCTGGCTGTCCTGGAACTCACTCTGTAGACCAGGCTGGCCTCAAACTCAGAAATCCACCTGCCTCTGACTCCCAAGTGCTGGGATTAAAGGCGTGCACGACCACCGCCTGGCTATGATAGACATCCTTAAAGAGGAAATGAATGAAGTTATCAAAAAAGATAAGGAAGGACACTTCATTTTCATGAAAGAAAAAAAATCTACCAAGATGAACTCTCAAGTCTGAACATCTATGCTCCAAATGTAAGGGCACCCATGTTCATAAAAGAAACTTTGCTAAAGCTCAAAGTACACATCGCATACCACACAATAATAGTGGGAGACTTCAATACCCTGCTCTCAGCAATGGACAGATCATGGAAACAGAACTAAACAGAGACACAGTGAAACTAACAGAAGTAATGAAGCAAATGGATCTAACAGATATTTATAGAATATTTCATCCTAAAGCAAAAGAATATACCTTTTTCTCAGCATCCCATGGTACTGTCTCCAAAACTGATCATATAATTGGTTACAAAACAGGCCTCAACAGATACAAGAAGATTAAAATAATCCCATGCACCCTATCAGATCATCATGGTCTTAGGCTGGTCTTAAATTCCAACAAAAACAGTGGAAAATACACATACATATGGAAGTTGAACAATGCTCTACTCAATGATGACTTGGTCAAGGAAGAAATAAAGAAAGAAATTACAGACTTTTAAGAATTTAATGAAAATGAATATACATCATATCAAAACTTATGGGACACAATGAAAACAATGCTAAGAGGAAAACTCATAGTTATAAGTGCCTCCAAAAAGAAACTGGAGAGAGCTTACACTAGCAGTTTGACAGCACACCTGAAAGGTCTAGAACAAAAAGAAGCAAATACATCCAAGAAGAGTAGATGGCAGGAAATAATCAAGCTCTGGTCTGAAATCAATCAAATAGAAACAAAAAGAGCTATACAAAGAATCAACAAAACCAGGAGATGGTTCTTTGAGAAAATCAACAAGATAGATAAACCCTTAGCCAGACTAACCAGAGAACACAGAGTACCTAAATTATTAAAACCAGAAATGAAAAGGGAGACATAACAACAGAAACTGGAAATTCAAAAAAATCATCGGATCCTTCTACAAAAGCTTATATTTAACAAAATTGGAAAGTCTAGATGAAATAATTTTCTAGACAGATACCAGGTGCCAAAATTAAAACAGATAAACCATCTAAACCGTCCCATAACCCCTGAAGAAATAGAAGCATTCTTTAATGGTCTCCCAACCCAAAACACCAGAACCAGATAGATTTAGTGGAGAATTCTATCAGACCTTCAAAGATGACCTAATACCAATACTCTTCAAACTATTCTACAAAATAGAAACAGAAGTAAGTCTACCTATAAAGCCACAATTACACTTATACCTAAACCTAACAAAGACCAAACAAAGAAAGAGAACTTCAGACTAATTTCCCTTATAAACACTGATGCAAAAATACTCAATAAAATTCTCAGTAACCAAAGTCAAGAACACATCAAAACCATCATTCATCATGATCAAGTAGGCTTCATCCCAGGGATGTAGGGATGGTTCAATATTTGGAAATCCATTAATGTAATCCAGTATATAAACAAACTCAAAGAATAAAACCACATGCTCATTTCATTAGAATTTAATAAAATTCAATATCCCCTCATGTTAGGAGTCTTGAAAACATCAGGAATTCAAGGCCCATACCTAAACACAGTAAAAGCAACATGCAGCAAACCATAGCCAATATCAAAGTAAATGAAGAGGAACTTGAAGCAATCACACTAAAATCAGGAACTAGACAAGGCTGCCCAATTTCCCCCTATCTATTCAGTACTTGAAGTTCTAGCTAGAGGAATTAAACAACAAAAGGAGGTCAAAGGGATATAAATTGGAAGGGAAGAAATCAAATTATCACTATTTGCAGATGACAAGATAGTATATTTAAGTATATTTAAATTATACCAGAGAACTCCTATAGGTGATAAACAACTTTAGCAACGGGGCAGGATATAAAATTAATTCAAACAAATCTGTAGCCTTCCTCTACTCAAAAGATAAATGGGCTCAGAAATAAATTAGGGAAACAACACTGTTCATAATAGTCACAAACAATATAAAATATCTTGGTGTTACTCTAACCAAACAAGTGATGGATCTATACGACAAGAACTTCAAGTCTCTGAAGAAAAAAAAATCAAAGAAGACCTCAGAAGATGGAAAGATTTCTCATGCTCATGGATCAGTAGGATTAATGTAGTAAAAATGGACATCTTACCCAAGGCAATCTACAGATTGAATGCAATCCCCATCAAAACTCAATTCTTCATAGAGTTAGAATGAGCAATTTGCAAAATCATTTGGAATAACCAAAAAAAAAAAAAGATAGTGAAAACTATTCTCAACAATAAGAGAACATCTGTGGGAATCACTATTCCTGATCTCAAGCTGTACTACAGAGCAATAGTGATAAAAACTGCATGCTATTAGTTTGATGATAGGCAGGTAGATCAATGGAATGGAACTGAAGATTTGGAAATGAACCCACACACTTATGGTCACTTGATCTTTGACAACAAAGCTAAAACTGTCCAGTGGAAAAAAAAGACAGCATGTTCAACAAACAGTTCTGGTTCAACTGGTGGTAAACATGTAGAAGAATGCACATTGATCCAATCTTATCTCCCTGTACAAAGTTCAAGTTCAAGTGGATCATGAACCTCCACATGAAACCAGATACACTGAATCTAATAGAAGTGAAAGTGGGGAAAAGTCTCAAACACATGGGCACAGGGGGAAAAGTTCCTGAACAGAAAACCAATGACTTAAGCTCTAGATCCACAATCAACAAATGATACCTCATAAAATTGAAAAGCTTCTGTAAGGCAAAGGACACTGTCAATAAGACAAAATGGAAACCAACAGATTGGGAAAAGAGCTTTACCAATCCTACATCTGATAGAAGGCTAATATCCAATATATAAAAAAGAACTCAAGGAGTTAGACTCCAGAGAATCAAATAACCCCATTAAAAATGGGAAACAGAGCTAAACAAATAATTCTCAACTGAGGAGTACTGAATGGCCAAGAAGCACCTAAAAAAGTTCAATATCCTTAGTCATCAGGGAAATGCAATCAAAATGACCCTGAGATTCTACCTTACACCAGTCAGAATGGCTAGGATCAAAACCTTAGGTGACAGCAGATGCTGGCAAGGATGCAGAGAAAGAGGAACACTACTCCATTGCTGGTGAGATTGCAAGTTGGTACAACCATCCACTCTGGCAATCAATCTGGAGGTTCCTCAGAAAACTGGACATAGTACTACCTGATTACCCAGCTATACCACTCCTGGGCATATACCCAGAAGATGTTCCAACATGTAATAAGGACACATACTCCACTATGTTTATAGCAGCCATATTTATAATAGTTAGAAGCTAGGAACAACCCAGATATCCCTCAACAGTGGAATGGATACAGTAAATGTGGTACATTACACAATGGAATAGTACTCAGCAATTAAAAATAATGCCTTCATGAAATTCATAAGCAAATGGATGGATCAAGAAAATTTCATCTCGAGTGAGGTAACTAAGTCACAAAAGACCACACGTGGTATGTACTCACTGATAAGTGGATATTAGACAAAGGGTATACCCATCAGACAACTCATGGACCACATGAAGCTCAAGAGGAAGGAAGAGCAAAGAGAGGATGCTTCAGTCTTATTTATAAGGGGGAACAAAATAATCAAGGGAAGTAGAGGGCTGGAGGGACTTGGAGGAAGAGAAGAGGGGGAAGGGAAAAAGGGGAAGAATCAGGTATGGGAGGGGAGGGAGGAGATGTACAGAGGGTCAGGAAATTGAACAGAGGTGTGTAGCAATGGGCAATTACAAACTGGGGGGTAACAGCCAGAAAGTTCCAGATGCCAGGAAAGCAAGAATCTCCCATGACCCCATGGAGATGACATTAGCTGAAATACCCCACACATGAGATGGAGAACCTGTCAAGACAATATTCAAAGGCTGGATACTACCCTCCAGTTGAGGGATGGGGCCACTCACAAATCTCCAAAATTTTAATGCAGAATGGCTYCTGTCTAAAGGAAATACAGGGACAAAGAGTGGAGCAGAGATGGAAGAAAAGGCCATCCAGAGACTGCCCCACCTGGGGATCCATCCCATATGCAGACACCAAATCCAGACATTAATGCCAAGAAGTGCTTGCTGACAGAGCCTGATAGAGCTGTCTCCTGAGAGGCTCTGCTAGATCCTGACCAGTACAGATGCAGACCATCAGGCAGAACACAGGGAGCCCAGTGAAGGAGTTAGGGGAAGGACCGAAGAAGCAGAAGGGGCCTTATCTGGCATCAGTGGGAGGGGAGGCCCTTGGTCTTGATGCCACAGTATAGAGGAATGCTAGGGTGGTGGGGTGGGAGTGGGTAGGTGGGTAGGGGATCACCTCGTTGAAACAGGTTAAGGGGTGATGGGAAAGGAGGTTTGCAGAGGGGAAACCGGGAAAGGGGATAGCATTTGGAATGTAAATAAATAAAATAGCCAATTACAAGAAGTTAAATACACACAGATACAGACAGACTTGCATACACACACAGACAGACAGACAGACACACACACACACACACACACACACACACACACACACACCTAAACACACACAACAAAACAACAATAAAATAACAAGAAACAACAATCACTGGTCATTGATATATTTCACCATCACTGTGTTTAATTCTCCAATAAAAGACACACTAACATAATGGATACAAAAATGAGATCTGTTTTTCTCCTATATCCAGGAAATATAATATCACATATAGATGTAACCTTAGGGTAAAATGTTGAAAAAGATATTCTAAGCAGATGGACTTAACTAGCTAACAGGTGTAGACATGATAATAATTGATAAAACAAGTAAACAGATAAACAAGAAAACACAAAACAGAAACACTGACAAAAAAACCCTCATACTAAAACTAAACAGAAGATATACGGAAGGACACTACATACTCATCAAAGGAAAAATCCAGAAAGATGACATTTCAGTTTTAGCATCTGTGCCCTAAACACAAGAGCACTCAATTTTGTAAAAGAAACACCACTACAGCTTAAATAACATATTGACCCCACTCAATGAGACATCAATATCCCACTCTTGCCAATAGACAGATCATCCAGACAAAAACTAAACACAGAAATGATAGAACTAACTGGCATTATAAGCCAAATGGATCTAACAAATATTTACAGAACATTTCACCCAAACACAAAAGAATATGCCTTCTCAGTACCTCATGGGACTTCTCCCAAAGTTGATCACATAATGTGACAGAAAGCAAGCCACAAAAGATACAAGGCAATTTAAATAATATACTGCATCATATTTGACCACCACAGATTAAATTTGGATATTAACAACAAAACCAGCAGAAATCTTAGAAACTCATGGAAACTGCTCAACATTCTACTGCATAAAAATTAGGTCAAGACAGAAATAAAGAAATTAATGACTTTCTAGAATTGAATTGAAATAGAAATGAATACCCAACATTCCCAAACTGAGGGGACACAGAGAAGGTGCTCCTAATAGACAAACTCACAACACTAAGTACCTTCATTTTAAAAAAAGTGAAGAGTTCATATATTACTAACTTAACGACATTGCATGAAAGCTCTAGAACTAGTAAGATATGTCCAATTAAATGTTTTTCTTTATGAGAGATGCCTTGGTCATGGTTTCTTTTTACAGCAATGGAAACTCTAACTAAAACAAGTTGATAGTAGCAATTGGGGTATTGCTGTGATAGGCCTGACCATGCTTTTATTTGGAGGAATGAAGACTTTGGGACTTTGGATTTGGGAAGCAGTGGAATGCTTTAGTGGGCCTTAATGGCCCATCCTAATAGGAATGTGGAAGACACTGATGCTGAGAGTGATTTGAATTGTGGAAACTTAGCTCTAGAGGTTTCAGAGGAGAGTATTAGTATGCTGCCTACAGACTGACTGTTTTGTGATATTTTGGTGATGATTGTGTCTGCTTTTTTCCCTTGTCTGAAGAGTTATCCTGATGCTCAGGTGAAAAGACTGGGGTTAATTGACAAAGGAGGTCTCAAAACCACAAAGATTTGACTCTGTGATGTGGTTTACTCTCACAAACAGCATTTTTATCAAGCATAACAAGCTTAGAAAATAAAAATATAAAATATATGGTTCAAAGAATGAAGGGGCACCTGGAAGTAGAATGGACCTAAATCCTGTATTCAAGGAGATAAACAGATTAAGGGAGTGGTGACTTTGAGGCAAGACCACACCAAGCTATGCTTATCACTTATGCTTTTTCAGTTGATCAAGCAATAGTTTTATTCAGGCATTATTATTCCTTGGTTATTGTTTTCATTTGAATTTTTAATCTGAAAAAGCTATAATCCAGAAATGGAGAGCACAACTGTGATCCAGAACATGAGGCTGAATGACAAAACTTTTGATTCAGATCTTGAGGAATAGTGGTCATAAAAAGCTTAGGCCCTAGCATGGAAGAACACACATTCAATCCTAGGAGAAAGGCAAGCTGATCTCTGAGTTCAAGGCCAGCCTAGTACAGATCAATTTCCAAGTAGAGAAAAACTTAGGTCCAGGTGTGGTGGTACATGCCTTTAGTCACAGAATGAAGAAGACAGAGGCATGCAGGGTTCAAGGTCAGTCTACAGAGTAAATTCCAGGACAGCCAAGGTTAGGCAGGGAAGGAATTGCTAAACAGAAAGCTGTTGATGATGTAATAGAACAAAGGGGGAATATTCTAGTTCCAGCAAGCATCAGAACTCAGCAGCTTTGGACAGGTAGTTCTAGCTTTAGAGTTAAAAGTAGAAGGATTACTGGGACAACTAATGCTAATTAGCTGGAACTAAGAAATTAGCAATTATTAAGAAGAGACCAGCATTACTGAGGTGAAATCTTCTGAGAAGTGTTTTCTGAGAAGACAAAGAAGCTATGTTCCAGAGAGAGGCAAGGTTATATCTTGTGCTGCAGCTGTATGTGGCAATATGTAAGAATCATTCAGGTGGAACAGGTTCTGAAGGTATCAGGGGGTCATGGACAGCAGTTGAAGCTTGTCACTGTGAGAGGTCAGGGAAGGCCATTGGTGAATGTGGAGCCTCAGTTGCAGTTGATGGCCCAGGACTGAAGGGGTCATGCAAAGAAGTTGAGTCATGGCATCATGAAAGGAGCCTAGAAAGGCTATTGATGAAGCCTTATTGCTAAGGGAAACCCCAGCATATTAGAGATTCTAGTACTGGAGTAGAGTTAACCAGGGCCTAGAGTGCTACAAAGTTGGGGAAGTGACCCAAAACCCTTGGAGGAGCCCAGAACATCATGTGTGGATCCCAGACATTGGAGCAAGAAGCTATAAAGGTGAAGTTGCTTTAGATACCCCAAGATGTTAGAGATGCTAGAACTATGCGATACCTGCTGAGGAAAGCTCCTCATTAGAAGTGGAACAAGCCCAGAGAAAGAAGTTGATGCAGTCAACAAAGATGAAAGGAGTTGTAGATCTGAAGACTGCATTGACATCTGACATGGAGGCACACAGTTTGGAGTTTGCCCAGCTGTTTTCCTGTTTTGCTTTGCCCAGTATTTCCTTACTATGACATTTTAGAATGGTAATGTATATCCTATGATGTTGGAAATATGTGATTTGCTTTTTGTTCTTTTATTTTATAGGATATTACAGTTAAGAGATTGCATAAATCTCAGAGGAAACTTTGAACTTTGGACTTTCAACCTTGTAGACAATATTATAGACTGTAGGGACTTTTGAAGTTGGACTAAATGTAATTTTGCATTATGCTATGACTATGTATGGCCCCCATGTGTTTGAACAAGTCTATGGGGGCCAGGGAGTGAAATGTGCTGGTTTGAATATGCATGACCCAGGGAGTGGCACTATTAGGAGGTGTGACCTTGTTGAAGGATTTGAGTCCTCCTCTTTCTAGCTACCTGGAATATAGTCTTCTTACAGGGTACCTTCAGATCAAGATGTAGAACTACGAGCTCCTTCTCTAGCACTGTGTCTGTCTGGATGCTGCCATGCTTTCTGTCATGATGATAATCAACTGAACCTCTGAAATTGTAAGCTGTCTCCAATTAAACATTTTCCTTTATAAGAGTTGCCATGGTCATTGTGTGTTTTCACACTAATGGAAACCCTAAGACAGAAGCACTCTTCTGATAGGTCAACAATATATGCAATGTAGCTGCCTTGTGCCATTGTTCTAAGAATATTCTTAAGGCTACATGCAAAAGGACTGATTCAAAATGGAACAAACTGAAACAAAATGGAATACCCTCAGAAAATGACCTTACCTAATTATGCTTCCAACTTTTGAAAGGAAAACGCCTAAAGAATTTTCTCCTACAAAGTAAAAACAGAAAAAGTACCTGGGAACTCAGAGACCAAGAGACAACATAACTAAAAGGACTGATGTTATTGTTATGTAGGAATCAGAGAAGGTGGGGGGCAGGGAAGAAAAGCCCAGTCTCTGTAATGAAGAGGTTTAGGGTAGGAGAGGTGAGACTTGCGGGTAGGAGCCACAAGTACTGAGTGAGTCTTGTCCTGGATTTCTTTGGGATCTGACACAAAGGGCAGAGCCGTGTAAACCCTTTGATATCAGACATGGAGCTACAGGATTTAGAGTTTGTCTTGCTGGGTTGTAGATTTCCTTTGTTCCCGATTATCCTCACCCTGTCCCCATTTCTCCTGTACAGAAGAGTAAAACATATTCTGTGCCATCATGTATTGGAAGTATATAATTTGCCTTTTTATTTTATAGGAGATAAAAATTAGATTGTTTGAGTATTAGAAGTAATTTGTGATCTTGGACTTTTAAACAGTATTGAGACTGAAAGACTATGGGGACTTTTAAACTAGGACTAAATGAATTTTATATTATAATATAGTATGAAATTATAATTATGTTATGCTATTTGTATAATTGTTCCTGATGGGGGTGAGGGAGTAGAATTTGACTGTTTGAATGAAAATGGCTCCTATGGTGCTCATATGTATAAAGTCTTAATTTCAAGTCAGTGGTTCTGTTTGGGAAGGAGGCCTTGTTGAAAAAGGTATATTACTGAGGATGGCCTTTTGAGTTTTCAAGATTTGTGCCTTTTCCAGTGTACTCTTTGAGTCCTGTTGGCCAATTAAGATGTCACCTCTCAGCTGCTGTACTACCTGTTTATCCCCATGCCTTTGCTCTGCCACCATAGCCTAGTACTCTGGAATCATAAGACTAAATAAGTTCTTTTATAAGTTGGCTTGGTAATGGTGTCTTACTATAGCAATAAAAATGTGACTAAGACACAGGTGTTTTATAACCAACCTGGGTTGTATAGCAAATGATAGGCCAGCTCTGTTCCCTAGAGTTGGCCTATCATTTGCTATATAACCCAGGTTGGTCTTGAACTCTTGTCTCACCCTCCTAAGGGATGTGATTGTAGGCATTAGCCATCACTCTGGGTCTTGATCTTTTTCCTTTAAAGCTTAGTTTGTCTGATTAAAAATGTGCATATATAATTTTTAGTCAGTATATTCTAGGTATAGCCTTTTATTGTCATCCTCTGTCATTACAGTGTTTTCTGGCCCTTTCTTCCATTTGMTATTAAGAATAAACTTTCTCAAATGTGCTTTTTATACCTATAATAAATAGAATACATTCTAATAATCATGAGTAAAAATTGGCCAAAATAGGATATTCATATAATTCAGATTTCTAAGAGGAAATGTCCCATATGATGAAGAGAATTGGCAAGATACTCTGTAATACCATGTATTCTGAATTAGAATCAGTATCAATGAGAGTCCTTGATGTTTTGTCTATTGCAGTACAATGATATATCAATATCATGACCTGTGAAATATTTTAGTGACAATATTTAACTCAAATATCTTCACGAAGACACCCTTAGATACATGAGAGTATGGAACATAAAATGAGACAACTGACTTGAATCCTTCAGAAGCATCAGCTTTATATATCATTAGACCATGAAAAAGTAGAATGGTCTTGTGCTTATTAGAAGAGACTACAGAGGAATTTGATTCTGAATTAAGATTACATGTTTATGGAAAGTTCTATATCTCCCAATGGCTTCAGTGAAAGTACGGACCCAGGGTTGGGACAGAGCCTACTGGTACTCTGGAGTTCCATAATGCTCATAATTTTCTTGAACGTTCAGACTCAGAGTAGAGACCAGATCAAGGTTATGCCTTCATGTGTGTGTAGAGTTTCATAAATTACAGAGAAAGTGTGAGATCCAGACAGGCCATAACTGATATAGAGAAACAACAAACCTTTAAAGAGAATTGGAGAGAGAGCATACCACCATAAATATAAGTCTCATAGAGAAAAATGACATCTCAGAACTACTGACTTAATTCTTCAATGAACAGTGTAAATGCCACCCTGGAAAGAAAAAGAGGGAACTTTTTTTTWAAATAAAATCTGCCAATGAAAGGAGAACAAAAGACAAACTAATAAACTAACTCCAGATAGTCATATCCCACTGTAGGAACAGAAACAACATGAGAGACCAAGCTATCAAGCCTCATCTACAAATCATAATCCTTTAATAACAACATTTAATGAAATTTACACAGAAGATTTCCAGAAAAGAATTCAAAAGGATGGTTATAATTATGTTGAAACAACTCAAATAAGATAAATGCAAAGATATAAAAAACAAGGAAGTCAATTCAAGATACAAAAATAGGATTATAGAAAATAGGAAATATATTTTCTGGAGAAAACTCCAATTAAAATTATGGTAAACCAACCAAAGAGTACACAAGGAGGGAACCCTAGGCTCCAGCTACATATGTAGCAGAAGATGGCCTTTTCAGACATTGATGAGTGGAGAGGCCTTGGGTCCTGTGAAAGCTCAATGCCCAGTGTAGGGGAATGCCAGGTCAGGAAAGTTGGGAGGGGGGTTGGTAAACAGGGGCAGGGTGGATGAGATTGGAGGTTTTCAGAGGGGTAATGAGGAAAGGGGATACTATTTGAAATGCTCTATTGCAGTTTACTCTTATGCTGTCTTTGAGGTTGCTGGGACAGATGAGATGCATGGCTTGCTTTGTTGAACTGGTCCTTGCCTACAAGAACTGAGAAGACAGTTGCTCATCTACATCTGAGTCTCCATTTTTGCTCATAGAGGATTGTTTTTATATAAAAATTATTTAATGGTATAAATATATGCATGTCTGTACACCATGAGCTTGCTCAGTGACTGAGGAGGCCAGAATAGGGTATTGACTGCTCTTGGGCAGGAGTTACAGATGGTTACGAAGCTCCTAACCACAGAGCCACCTAACTCCAGAATCCTTTGAAGAATCCATGCTTGAATATGGCCATTTATTTCCAGTTCCCTATGCAAGACTTTTCTGTGCTGACATACATGGTATTAAAACCCTGTGGAAAAGAAAACTAAGAGTGGGAGAAATTGTCTTCCCTAGGGAAAAGACCCCCTCCCATCCCCAAGTGGATTTTTCAATACAAGTCATCAACCTGAAAACATACACACAAGTAACATCATACAAGTAACTGGGTTGATTGTTTTTATGTATTTAGGAGTGTGTGTGTGTGTGTGTGTGTGTGTGTGTGTGTGTGTATGTGTGTAAAACAACAACTAAAGTAAAAGAGGCTATGGGAGGGATTGGAAGAGAAAGAAGGGGAAAATGATGTAATTATATAATAATTTTAAAATATTAGAAATGTAGCTGCAGTAGGCATTTTAGCCATGTCACCATGGAGTAGTTGCTCAGTCTGCTATACTTATCGCTGAGTCCCCCTGAAGTGTCCTTTGTCTTCACATCCAGTTCTGGGTTAACAGAATGTTTGCCACACATATCCAGTTTCCTAGTGTTAGTTGTTAGAGGACTTTTCAAGTTCTGCTTTGTAAATTCCTTAATCTCTTATTTGTGGCTTAAATAAAAACCCTGTATTTTGTAAATGGGCAGGAAGCACTGTCCAGGATATATGTATTAAGGTTTTTAGTTTTCTTTTCAAGTTCTTATACTAAGACAGAAAACAAATCACATTTTCTTAGAGAAATAAATTCTTAAACTGATAGTGAATGTAAGCACATTCAGTTTAGAAAAAAATGACAGAAAAAATAGCGATACTAAGGAAAGCTCTCAGCTTAGGGAAAGATAAAGGTTTTAGATCCTAGATCATGAACTTAAAGGAGRCGGAAACAAATTGGCTAATATCTTAAACTGATACCCTGTAATTCTTCCAGGATACCTTTCAGAATTATTCCACTAAAGTTTATTTTTTAAAAAAAATGTACTTTACATCATTGTATATGATCACTCGTCAGTGTTCAGGTGCATTTTAGATAAAACTAGTGGATGCCCTAACTTAGATAGTTTTTGAAGCCTATACATTTGGTATTATTTGGCCTTTAAACTTTTACATCTCTTAGCATGGAGGACAAAGAAAGCTGCACATCATTGCTTGAGAATATGTACATTTTAGACCAGATTTGTATTTGCACTGTCAGTATGGCAAATGAGTGGAAAATGTTAATACACTTTTGGAATTTTTTTATTTCCTGTTTTTATTTCAGCTTATGCCCTGGCTGGAAAACCTCAATTTATGTTCATGACAGTGGGGATTTTTTAAAATGTCTTCATTCTTTCTAATAAACTGTTGGAAGACTAAAATAAAAAAGAAAAATAAAACTTGAATTCTATGATTAAACTTGTTTCTGGCTTTTGGCCACTAGAACTATGTCTGGAAGACTTGGCAATGCTAGTGCAGTGACACCACATAATGGAGACCTGTTTCCTGGTAATGGCTATTAAGTGACTCACCTCAGATATCCACCCACGACATTTAGAGGCATTGTTTTCTGCCTTGAGTGCTAGCTTGTTTCCTGCCTAGCTCTGCTTAGCTTGCATGGATTACTGCAGACATAGCCTGGCCTGTGAATTCTCTGTGGTAAAATGACACTGATACAGAGCCAGCTCCCTTGTGTTCTTAAAGAGTGAAGGTTTCATCCTTGACTACCTTCGGAGTTTTAGGATCCCCAGATCTACCCTGGAGCTAGAGCCACTCTGGCAGCTCTGACTTCACGAACTCCTGCAGATGGCTGGGTCCAAGTAACCCTCTTGGGGGTCTGTGAATGCTTCCAATCAGGTCATAGATGTTCTTGTGTCTTAATCTATTTACTAAGTCAAGGTTCTCTTCTATGCGGCCCCATGCCAGGGTGAAAAACCGAAAAGCCTCTTTGCAGTAGCCCAGTGGGGTGATTTCAAGGAGATCAGGGTCTATTCTCTCCACTTTTATTATCAAATCCCAGTGAGGGGCAATGTTTAGCTCCCAGGCTGCCAGGAGATCACAAGAAGACACATGAACTCAGTTGTGTCAGGCAATTAAGTCCTGTCTCTGTTAGAAAATTCCTTTGGGTCTTTAACACCTAAGGGTGACTTCGGTAGATCAACCAGTCTCTGACTTGAAGGAGGATGCTTTTAGGGAGTCTGAGGTCTGATTGCTTCTGGAAGATATCTTTCAGTTTCTCTTGTGTTGTTGGAATGTCATAACCTTTCAAGGCTTTAACATCCTGAGAGGTCCTTAGGTACCTCTACTCACAGCACCCCTGGGAAAGAGCTGTGAAAACTTTGCTGTTTAGTCAGGCAGCCAAAAGCAAGGGTCTGCAGCAAAGTCCTGAGTTCCTCCTGAGAAAAGCATAAAGGAAGCTACCCTAAACACGGACAGTGCCAATATCATCCACTGAGGAGATCTTGGCCTTGCTTTATGGCAGACTCATTTAACTTTGGTGTCTTCCTTCAGGGACGAAAGTACTTGACAGTTCTTGGTCAGGGGATTTATGCAAATCCCTCAGCTAAGCCTTGCTCTTAAATCTAACAAAAGACCAATGGAATGCAAAACATGTGAAATTTGGGGCTAAAGGCAAAACAACACTTTTCTCCTTCATCGTTGGAAATGTAGTACTCTATTCTCTGCTAGAAACAGTTACCACCCCTTACCCTCTTCCTGACCTTGTTGTCTGTCCTCAAGGGTAACCCAGGAAGACAGTTAGTAATACTCACAGGATTTCAGGTGAGGACCTTTCTATACCTTGCCTTTTGTTCCCTGTTTGTTGACTTCACTGTCTTTAGAAGACTGTTCTCCCAGGATAGCTCTTGAGTTCTGCCAGATGCATGCCACCTGCAGGGGAAGCCTGTGGCCAGTTTCTACATTAATCCCATTCTCTCCTCCCATAAATATAGGAGCCTGCTTAGGGCGGGCCATAGATCAGGCTACACAGGCACCAGTTTTGCAGAACAATGCAGAGGTAAAGAAAGAAACAAGGGTATGCCTGCCTTTATGTTAATGCCAGCAGACTCCCGGAGAGCTCCACATGCTCTTGGAGCCAAAGTTATGTTCCTTTGTTAGGCAGTGAGTCAGATATTAACAAGCATGGAGGCCCTTGAAAATGGACCAATTAGTTTTAGCCTCCACCTTCTTGTCTGGTAAAACACAAACTTTAAGAAGGGAAAATATCACAATTGTCCTCTTAGGATTTGAAATACTATGTGAAAGAAGCAGGGAAGCATCCTCCACAAAATTTAAAATACTGAACGAAAGGAAGGCATGTAGGAAATCATGTACTATTACATTATTTGTTTTAGTCAAAAGTTTTGTATCTTGAGTTGTCTTGTGTCATGACATTTCAAAGCCACACCTTCTACTAAATCTTTGCAAAGCTAATTAACTGCTTAGGACTTCAGTAATGATGGTGAGGTTGGAATGTTGCAGGGTACTGGGCCCCTTAAATAGGCATTCCTTGCCCACATATGTGTTGTGCCTTATATCCTGTGAGTAACAAGTAAAACCCTTTAAGATGTATTAATGTAACAAAACACCCAGCTTCCACGAACCAACTTGCTAAGAATACCATCAGACAGCATCTCAGGTCTACAGCAGAGGTTTTCTCCCTTTGTGTAGCATTTAACTAAAGTTTCCACTGACATTTTTGAAAAGTACATTGATTTCCAACTTTGTCTTTTCTGTCACAAAAAACTTTTGTTAAACTCTACTTCATTGAAACATGTAACTTAAGATAGCCTGAATCTGTGTTCCAGGGCCATGACCACTCTTACTTTACTAGAGAATAAACTATTACTTAATTTTGGGGGGGAGGGAGGCTGAAAATTGTGTTTGAAAAATTATAAAATTGCAGACATACCACTCTCCCCCTTTTAAAAGAGTTAATCTAAAGGAATCTGTCAATCACTTGGATAGAGACATCCCTCAAAGACTTGCAACTTCAAGAAATATGATACACCTAAAATCATGAGGATGGGATAATGGGCTATCATTTTAGCGAGATATACACATATACATCTTGGAAGTCCTTCTTTAGGTGTAGGTGCTTAAAGATTATTGCAGGTAGTGCCATTGGAGGTCCCAATGTAGTTTATTTTCTAAACCCACTATTTTTATTTGCATCATGTAGGCTATATCTACATTTATACTAGTAGTATGTTGATGTTCCATTTTCAGTTTAAATCATATAAAACCTTAAAAATTAGCTTTTCCATGCTGGTCTTATTGATTTTTATTTTAAGTATCATTCAAAGATTTGTCCAATGAAATAAGCTGTCTTAGGGTTTCATTGCTGGGAAGAGACAACATGACCAAAGAAATTCTTATAAAGGACATTTAATTGTGTCTTGCTTACAGTTTCAGAGGTTCAGTACATTATCATTATGGCAGGAAGCATGGCAGTGTCCAGGCAGGCATGGCACTGGAGGGGCTGATAGTTCTACCTCTTGTTCTGAAGGCAGCTAGGGCAAGACTGAATCCCATGTGGCTAGGAGGAGGGTTCGAAAACCCTCTCCAGAGTAATATACTTTTTCCAACAAGGCCACGCCTCCTAGTAATGTCACTCCCTAGGCCATGCATATTCAAACTACTACATAAGCTAAATGATACATAATACTCCCTAAAGTCTGATCTACACTGAGCCAGATTTCTGGGTCCTTTATCATCTTACTTTAATTTAAAAGTTTTTACCAAAGTCTGCCCAGTATCTGTCTTAATTTTTAAAGTAAGAAATTTTTCAAATAAGGGGATGAGAATCTTCAAAACCCCACTTGSAGTTGGCCAGTTGGTTCAGGGTCAGAAATTAAAAATTTGAGGCTCAAAGTTTCTTAGCCACTATTGTTGTCTGTGTAATATTACAGATCTAAACATTTTTATATTTGATGTTGAATATATAAAAATTGATATCTTTGATCCATTGGATAAAACAAAATTAGATGACTGCCGGCTCGCACCAAGCTGGCTCAGGCACCGAGATACCCCGAATTTAAGATCTCTGGGGACTCAAACCAACAGACAGCGATCTGCGCTCAAGAACTAAGCAGAGCAGCAGGCCCTGTGGGCCAGCCTGGTGTAGGCTCTGAGCCCTGCGGGGGATCTGGCACTGCCCGCCACCGCAGCCTGCTTCACTGTTGCTTGGACTGGACGAAAGGACCAGGTACCCGTGTTATACCGAGTTATCCCGAGTTTAAGATCTCTGGGGACCCAAACAGCCAGGCAGTAATCTGAGCTCAGGAGCTAAGCAGAACAGCAGTTCCTGTAGCCCAGACAGGCATGGGTTCTGTGCCCTGGGGGGATCTTGCACTCCCTGCTGCAGCCACCTTTGCCACTGCTGGCTCGCACCAAGCTGGCTCGGGCACCAGAGATACCCCGAGTTTAAGATCTCTGGGGACTCAAAACAATAGACAGTGATCTGCGCTCAAGAGCTAAGCAGAGCAGCAGGCCCTGCTGGCCAGCCAGGTGTAGGTTCTGGGCACTGCAAAGGCCGCCATCTTGCCTCAGGTCAGAGCTGCAGACGGCGCCAACCCGTGTGGCCGCCAATTTACTTGGCGATCTGTGTGGGCTGTACCTGGATTACAGCAGAAGCAGCCACCTTGCCTCAGGGCACCTCAGACAGCTAAGCAGACAGAGCCCTGTGGACTGAGAACACCACCATCTAAGCTTCAGCAGTCCAACCAGGGAAGCTCTACTCCTGCAGGGAATCCCGTGGTTAGACCGAGTCCCGCCATCATCTTGCAGCTGGTGGCCTGATCAGATCACCACAGAAAACCAACAGAGGAGCCCAGGTCACCACAAAGACCTAACAGATGAGCCCAGATCTGTGGAAAAAAAGATCTGATTCTTAAGAGCTGGCATCTAGGCAGGACAGGATGAGACAGTGGGAGGCCATCTGCATACCCAGCAGCAAGCAGCAAGGAGTCTCAGGCCCAAACCAGCAGAGCCGAGGAGATAATTCGGAGCCCAGTAGCTTAAACCGTCCAGCATCCACCTCAGGAACATGGTCACCCTCTGTGACAGCAGCAACTAAAGCCAGG
>BDUI01000152.1:11873-23951 GCA_002335545.1 Apodemus speciosus
AGGGAGGGAGGGATGGAGGGACAGAAGGGGAGAGAGCGAGAGAGTCAGAGAGAGACAAAGAGACAAAGAGACAGAGACAGAAAAACACACAGAATGAGAGAGAGACAGAGAGAGACACACACACATAAAGATAGAGTCAGACAGACAGAAACAGATAGACACAGAGAGAGAGACAGAAAGAAAGGGAGGGAGGAAGGGAGAGAGGGAGAGACAGACAGACAGGCAGAGAAACAGACAGACACATACACACAGAAAGAAAGGGAGGGAGGGGAGGAGAGGGAGAGAGACAGAGAAGAGAAAGGGCTCATTGGTTAAATCCATCAAACACCACACACACCTAACAACCCAATCACACATGCACACACATACATAAATAAGTAGATAAATATAATTTTAAAATAAAAAGGAATGTCAAAGTCCTGTGAGAAAGGGAAAAAAAACTACTTCAGACGTTCTCTGGAAAGTAGTCTACAGCGTGAAGAGAATTTCTTATGTATCACACCAGGAGCTTCACACCCCCCCGCCCCCTCCCCCGTGCCCTCGAGTCACAACCACGCATGAAGAGACACTGTTTTATACATGGGACTCGGAGTCTCAGCCAAGTGAAGTGGCTTGTCTGGGGTGGCACAGCACCTGAGCCCAGGATAGACCCTACATCTTATAAAGCATCTTGGGCAGTTTTCTGGACACCTTGGTGCCCAGCACAGAACTGGGCCCAGCCACCCCCTCCCCCAGGGAGCTGGTGCGGGGTTGGGGGTTGGAGGGTGAAACCAGAGACTAGATCGTGAGAGAGCGAGAGAGACTGAGAACCTGGGAAAGTTTTGAGGCGTTTGAGACCTGACCCCTGAGCTAGAAGGTGACGTCTGGTATGAGTCAAGCAGCCCTTGTTTCTGGGAAAAAGCCCCAGCTATCCTGCACATCCAAGGCTTGATACCCTGGGCTTGCTGCCGCCAGTACATTCCTCGGATTCCAAGATCTCTGTGGAAGAGGAGCCTTCCCACGGATGGAGCCTCTTATGCAAAGACGAGGAAGCTGGGTCTGTTCTCTGGTCCTCAGAAGTGCTTCTGTGCCCCACCACACACACACACACACACACACACACACACACACACACACGCACGCACGCACGCACGCACGCACGCATGCACGCACGCACGCACGCACGCACGCACGCACGCACACACCCCGGGCAGGTGAGTTTGCTCCTAGGTGGAATCTTTGCACAGGTGGGTCTGTTCATCTGCTGACAGGAACCAGTAGGGACTAGGCCACCAACAAGCCACGTAACCGTGGCTTCACAGATCACAGCCAGAAAGGCACAGAGATAAACAACCTGGGATGGCATGCCAGCTTACTCAAAGATGTAACCCTGGCACCTGTCTGATCCTCAGACCCTCACTCCATCCTCCTTGGTTCTGCTGCCAAGAAAAATCTACGCGGGTCTGAAAGAAACCACAGTGGGGGCGAAGTGGGCCTGGCAGTTTGTTACCTGCCTGTGAGCTGCAGACACCCTATGACCCTCGTCCTCTGAGAGAGACAAGGCTTTGTTCTCGTAAGTGAAAGACTCAGTCCCACAGTCTGAGACGCACCCCTGCCCCATGCCTGGGCCTCTCCGATGTGCAGGACTCTCCAGTTGCCCTCACCCGGGGAGGACACACCATGGTTGCTCCACTGCTACCTGGGTACAGAGGCTCAGCCAGGTGAAATGGCTTGTCCAGGGTGACACAGAACCTAAAGGCAGGACAAGCCTTCTGCAGGTCTCTGGGGATCTCGGATAGGGCTCTGCATCCTTTGCTGCTTGCTGCAGGGACCTGTGACTATGGGGTGCTGGCACAGGGCACAGGACAAGAGACTGAAATCAAAGGCCCAAATAACCAGCTTTGATTGGTCCCAGGGCAAAGCACCTTCCCCAAAGAAGGAATACTGGAGAGAGGAGCAGCAGGGCAGCCAGGATCATCTTCTGTGGCCATGAGTGTGGCTTGGTGGCGGTGGAGGCGGCGGTGGCGGCGGTGACGGCAGTAGTAATGTGGTAGTGTGTGTGTGTGTGTGTGTGTGTGTGTGTGTGTGTGTGTGTGTAACATCCCCAGGACACCCTCAGAGTCAATGAGAAGATAGACTCTGCACTTGGGGTGCATTCACCCCAGGTGTGTGGACGCCATCTTGAAGCAGCTTCTCAATCCTCCTGCCCTGTGTCTCTGGGTAAGTTCCTTGCCTTCTCTGAACCGCAGCAGCACTACCCCCTCTCGCACACCATAGGCGAGAATAGGGCCAGGGGAAAATCTGACGATGACGACGACAACGACGACGACAGTCTCTCTTCAGTCAGATGTTCCCGCCCATTCAGCCTGAGCCTGGCATCCAGGAAGCACTAGCCAATAGCATAGCTGTGACCACTTGTCTACCCAGTGGGGGACAGACATCGTCCTGGAGGTGAAGAGGAGAGAAGGTCTTGGCTGTAGGCATGGCCCCAGCATCAGTGGGGTCTTGGGAGACTTTGAACATCAGCAGAGGAGGGTTGGGAGAAACATGTTATTAAAATAAAATGACCCTTATCAAGAGCAGCTTGGTAACACGGACCCTAGAAACATGGCACATGCCGCAGAGGGAAAACCTGGAGCTGGGGAATGGGGGCCAGTTGCGGGCTTTCGTCTCTCAAACGCTTCCGAAGTTTCCGTCTTCAGCTGCACTTGCTGCAGCCCCTTGCCCCCACCCACCCATGCCAGACCCCACTCAGTTTCCTGAAGCACCACTGTCCCCGCGGAGGCAGGCAAAGGATCCAGTCCCAGCCCAGTAGAGGATTTGTGCGATGCTGCCATCTGCTGGCCTCTGTGGTGAACTGCAGCCAGGGCGCCGCGACTGCGCCAACAGGCCACCCAAGGAACACCCTACAGAAACCTTCGCCATCTCCACACAGATCCCTCTCCGCTTCGAAACGAGTGATTTTCATGAGCGTGGCTTTATGTTACTGTGCGTGGGCCCTTTTATTACCCATGTCCCAAGTCAGTTAATCATCTCTATCTCATTTAAAGCACCCGGCGCCGGACAGCCTGACCTAGACACTCCCTCCCCAGGTGACTCTACATGGTGTCTCCTTGACAAATCTTCAGTGGGAGTCCCAGAGTGAGGGATCCCACCTGACTAGATTTCAGAGCTGTGGTGGCTCTGGGTGTGTCTGTGGGGGCTTTCGTCTGAGCGACCTATGATTCACTGGACTCAGGGTGTGAACTCATGGTATAAAACTGGGCTCCTGGTATGAACTGGACTTGTGGCATGAACTGGACCCATAGTATGAACTAGGGTCCTGGTGAGAACTGGGTTCGTGGTGTGAAACTGGACTCATGGTGTAAGCTTGTGGTGCGGACAAGACTTGCTGCATGAACTAGACCCACAATGTGAATTGGACTCGTGGTGTGAACTAGAATTGTGCAGTGAATTGGACTCATGGTGTGAAACTGGGCTCATGGTATGAACTGGACTTGTGGCATGAACTGGACCCGTAGTATGAACTAGGGTCCTGGTGAGAACTGGGTTCGTGGTGTGAAACTGGACTCATGGTGTAAGCTTGTGGTGTGGACCAGACTTGCTGCATGAACTAGACCCACAATGTGAACTGGACTCGTGGTGTGAACTAGAATTGTGCAGTGAATCGGACTCATGGTGTGAAACTGGACCCGTGGCATGAAACTGGACTCGTGGTGGGAACTCATGGTGTGCACCAGACTTGCTGCATGAACTGGACTCGCGGTATGAGCTGGACTCGCGGCATGAAAATGAACTTGTGGTGTGAACTAGACTCATGGTATGAAACTGGACTTTTTGTGTGAACTCGTGGTATGAACTGAACTTGCAGTGTGAACCATACTCATGGCATAAGCTGGACCTGTGGTGTGAACTGGCTTGTGGTGTGAACACCCTACTAGGGTGCTGAAACTTCCCTGCCTGGTGGGGGAGGTGGGTGACCTGGGGCTGTCCCTTCTGTTGCCATCTTGCTCTGATTCCTGTCCACTCTGAGGTGAAGGCTTCAACACACACACAGCGGCCACCATGATGTTCTGTCCAAGCCCCCAACTCGTGACAGCCTGAACCGTCTGAGTCAAACAAGTTCCTTCCTCCATGTACTTTCTGTCGGGCATTTTGTCACTGAGGAAACAAGTCATAACTGCAGGTGGATTGGCCAAGAGTCTTCACTGGTGAGCTGAGGGTCTCGTACGCCAGACGGAAGAGGCCCACACGGACCTCCGCTGTCGCCCCCTTGCCTGGTTACCAGTTGTTGCCCATCTCCCCATGGGTGGATGTTTTCTGGTCCATCCTGCCCCCACAGTGCCTGAGCCTCCACGCCACCATCTGGCGGGGCATGGTAGGAGTTGACCTCACCTCAGCGAGAACCCTGGCAGACCTTCACATCTCCCACACTGACTTACAGTGCGGTCCCCATCACACAGAGCACGTAGCAGCTCGAGGAGAGCCACCTCTCCCTCACACGCGGTGGCACGGAACTGGCCGTGCCCGGATTCAAACTGGCTCCTGGGTTGACTCTACCCAAACCCTGATTCCAAATTTCTCAAAACGCCCGAGCAGACCATTCACTCAAGTTGCCCAGAACGTTGTTCTGAGAAAGATCTCAGAGACACACCTACGTTCCCAAAGAGAGATAGGTGATCCACTAGTAATGTCTGTCACCAGGGTGTAGAGGCCGGTGGTCAACCTCGGGTGTTTTGAGCCTAGGCCGGCCTGGCTGGTCAGTGCGCTCCAGCAGTCTGCCTATCTTTGCCTCCCCCGTGCTGGGATGACAAGCACACACCACATCCAACTTTTTATGTGACTGCCGGGATCTGAACTCAGGTCCTCATGCTTGTGTGGCAAGCACTTTACCCACTGAGCTGTCCCCACACCATCATAAATGTTCTGCATTGGGGGTGGGCAACGCCCCAGGACGCACATGTGGAGAGGTCAGAGGTCAGCCTTTCATGAGCCATTCTCCCTTCTGTGCGTTTTAGGGATCGAACTTGCCATCAGACTTGCTCGCTTGCCATCAGACTTGCTCGCTTGCCATCAGACTTGCTCACTTGCCATCAGACTTGCTCGCTTGCCATCAGACTTGCTCGCTTGCCATCAGACTTGCTCGCTTGCCATCAGACTTGCTCGCTTGCCATCAGACTTNTGCCATCAGACTTGCTCGCTTGCCATCAGACTTGCTCGCTTGCCATCAGACTTGCTCGCTTGCCATCAGACTTGCTCGCTTGCCATCAGACTTGCACAGTGAGCTTTCTCGCCAGCTGAGACACCTTGCTCAAATGTTTTAATAAAATAAAAGCAAGTTCTTCTTTGGCCCCGCTCGCTATCTTGGCTCCCCAGCAGCTCACCCCGACAAAGAAGTCCCACTGATTGCTCCCCCGCCCCCAAGACGATCCTCCCCCTCATAAAGCAGTCACTCTCCAGTGCGTGTCAGTTTTAATATCAAAACGGCATCTTACACAGAGGCAGCTACAAGCGTGGATATCAAAAGACCCCGTCACTGTGGCTGGACCCACAGAAAGAGCTACATCTTTTAGTCTCCATCAGGTTTTCGGGGCCCACCCTCAGCATCCCCCAGCAGGAACAACATGGAACAGACATCTTTGCTGAGATGATTACGGAGCAATGGGTCCCGAGACAGATTCCAGAGTGGCTGCCCCAGAACCCCAACCTGGACTGTCCTCACTGCCTCCAGCCCCACCCTCGGGAAGGATCCACGGAGGCTCCGCCCTCCAAGCAGGCTATGACCTCTTCAGACAGGAGGTCAGTTCTGCACCCACAGCGTCCTGCTCAAGACAAGCCTAAAGTTCGGTGGGGTTAGGGAGCAGGTGCAGCCCAGGTGCAGGCGATTAGAACGAGCCTTGGGGACTCAGTTTTCTAGAGTTATAGTCTCTCTTTTCTCCACCATCTCTCTCATGCACACACCACACCACACACACACACACACACACACACACACTCACACACACACCATCACCGCCATCACCGCCAACACCACCTACCTCCAGATCGTCTGGAGAAGGCGTACACCTCCGGGACCTGTGTTAAGTCTCAAGTCCCTCGCTGTCCCCTCCATCCCTTGCTTTCTGGGACTCTCCCATGATCCCCGGGGAAGATAGAACACTATGAACCCCGCTCCTCTCCAGTCAGGACCAAAGTGCTTTCCCAGCTACCAGAAGTTCTGGTGCTTTCTCTAACGTGGCCAGCACACGTTGCAAGCTCCTCCCTGCCCCACCTCAACTGACTCAGCAAATCGGTCTGAGACCTCCGGCCCTGCTGCCCTCCCTCTCAGACCACATGGTGGTCTCTAGGCTGGCAGGCAGGCAGACCCCAGAGATCTGTCTCTAATGTCTAGTGCTGGGGTTACAGCTGCAGGCTACCCAAGAGATGAAGTCCGTGTTTACAGCCAGCAAGGCCTGGGGTTTGCCACATCCTGAGCTTCTCACTCACTCGACACACTTCCCCGGGAACGCCCCAGACTCTTTTGTTTGGATGCTCTCTAATCCTAAATCGAGTGTGGCTGGTAACCAGCCACGTTCTCCCTGCCTACCTCAGCTTAGCTCTCCTGATCCCTGCCCCCTTCCGTGTCCCGGGCCCATCACACATAATTGCAGCCACCGAGGACCAGCTACTGTCCCAAACTGGGACCCTGTCAGGCCTTCTGTGAGAAGGCTTCTGTCTAGACTCAGCATCTGGGAGTGGAGCCCTGGGCAGCCTCTCTCAGGGCATTGTTGGTGAAATGTGGCAGACTGGCCATGAGAGGGCAGCAGTGAGTACATACAAGCCGTACCTGGAGGGTAAACCCACGTTGCTAAGGGGGTGTCTCTATTTCCTCTGTGGTTCCAGCTCTTCCTTAGGCTCGGTGGCATCTCTACAGTCAGCCCAAAACCGCGGGTAAGCAGCACTCCCAGCGCCCATCGACCAGGCAGCCTGCCTGACCCTGAGCCTCCAGCAATCTGGATTCTGGTCTCCGGAATCCACTCAGGTGAAACAAGCTCTCTCCTCTTGCCCACTTCAACCCTGTGTCACCCCCAGCTCCACAAGGGTCCCCTGGTCTCAGGGCTTTCTGTCCCTGCTTCCGGAGGACTCCCCCTTCCCTTAAGGGTTCCTAACTCTCTGGAGCCACACTGCCTTCCCTCTGCACACCTACCCCGTGTAAAAGAGCTACCTTAGAAGACTTAGAGGTAAAGGCCGAGCTGTTTAACTCTAGGGATTAAGGGTTGGAGAATTTACAGCCCTTCTGGATATTTCTATCTGGAGTTTGATGTCGTCGCAGGGCCAAAACTCCGTGTAAGTCTCCTAAACAAGGACTCCAGGCAGGCTGTGACCGTGTGCTCATATTGGGCCCACCAGACAGGTGTCTTAGGCTAAGAACTGGTCGTAGAGCTCGCAAGAACGGACACTGTAGTTTATAGGAGCTAACGCAGACTGTAAGGCTATGGGCGGAGCCAGTGGCCACACCCTATAGAAGGCTGGCTGCACGTCTGGCCCCCGCGGCGCTCAGTCGGCTCAGTATCCTTTCTCCTGGGCAGAGCCACGCCTCAGCCCCAGTTACCACTTTGACTTTTGGAATCTCTGACCCAGACCGGTCACGGTCACGCGTCTACACCCACTAGCTACATCCTCCCGATAGCAACCAAGCTGAGAACCTCCGCCCGTCCCTCGCCAGCCACGCCGCCATCCAAGCCGTTAGTGGTAACAGGGAGAGGAGTGTGAGACCTGTTAGTCAGAAAGAAATCCACAGCCATTCATTTCTGCTGGAAGGAACAGACCAGAGAGGCATACATTAGTCCAGAGGAAAGGGTGGTTCAGAGGAGCCGGCCAAAGCCAGGCCAGGAGCCTGGAGCACCTCCCCTGGATGGGCGGGGCTGGCTGCTAGTGGTCAGCCCCTGGGGCAGCCAGGGAGAGGCAGGGATTAGCTGGGGGAGAGCTAGAGTTAGTGCAAAGGAGCCACAGGTTAGCCCAATGAGGCCATGAGCCTACTGGAGGTGAGGCATGAAATCACCTCCAGGTGTGGCCCTGGCTTAGCAGCTGGCGGGCTCTGGGGGAGGCTGGCTGGGGCAGAGGCATGGATATAAACCGGACAAGGAGCTGGGGTGACTTCCCATCAGTGTGTGGGCCTCTAAGATTCACTTCTCAGCGCCCATTTACCCCTCCCCTAAGCCCTAAAGCGCTTCCTCTAAGTGCGTCAGGACGACTGGCAGCCCGTCCTAAGTGTGGAGAGAGTGTTTCTAAATAAACACTTGCTGAGGAAAAAATACCCTCGCACCTACTTCCTGTGTGAAAATGGTCCCAAATAGACTGCCAGTTTAAGATTTCCACCCCCTCAGTGGGGAAGACCTGGCTAGCTGACCGCCTATGTGGAGAACCTTCCTACTGGTCATCGGCCATCTCTTCTCAGGCTGGGAGAAAGGCCCTCTTGCAGACTTCCTGATGCCCTCTCCTCAGGCTTCGCATGGGAAATGCCTGACTCTGCTCTGTAATGTGTTGTTTTGTTTTGTTTTTCGGGGAAATGCCCCGTCACATACTTCCTGCTCAGGAAACTCACTTATAGCTTCAGGTTCAGGCACACACCTTTGAGCTTCCGTACAAGATGGCCAGCCTCTGACATTCCTACCCTTCCCCCTGCCCTAAATCACAGAGAGCCCCAGCTAGGTAGGGCCCGGAATTGCCAATTCTAGAACCATAGGCCCCACAACGGTTCCCACAAGATTCCCCTGGTCCCATCCACTCCTGGTGGCAACCAGACTTGTGCACAGAGGAGAGAGGTCATGCTCAGAGCCCAGCGTCCCACGACCACAGGACAGCCTCCTCTTCCTCCTCCTCTGGGCATCACTAATATGGCTGTCCCCTGCCTCAGACCTGGCCTCGACAGCCTGGGGACATCTGCTTGCCAAAAGGAGGGACCAGCCCCCAGGAGGCCCAGAGCTCGGCAGGGCTGGGTTAGTAAGAAGAGAAACCAGTTAGTAGGGCCGGGTTAGTAGGTCAGAGCACAGCACCAGCAGACACACACAGGAGCCACTAGAGAGAAGAAGGCAGCGGGAGGGCCGTTAGTTAAGGGGCGGCGGGGTGCGAGTGGGGTGCCCCGGGGTTAGACAATTAGTAATCAAAAGAGGTGCCTATGGGAGAGACTGCTGGCAAGAGGGGAAGAGACGTTAGGAGTCAAAGCACTTGTCTGCCCCGGGTAGAAGGGTCTGTGTGCAGAACACCCGAGATCAGAGAATGGACGTACCAGCGAGTCCCCCCAGCCCGCCCTCGGCATGCCTTTTCCCATTTTGAAGTCCCTGCCGTGTGGTAACACCTTCATCACCTCACCACGGGCACCAAGGGAAGCAGAGGGGCCCCGTCCGCCAGCGGCAAGTGGCAGAGTTGATGAGTCTCTTAGGCATGCGCTGTCCTGCAGGACGGGTCTGCACATAGATCCCAGCCCCCAGGCAGGGCCTTCCTGAGCCTCGTCTGCTCCACGTCTCAGCCTCTGGGAAGGCCCCTGGCCTGCAGAGTTAGTAGGGTTTGGCTGCTGCGGGGTTAGTAGGACATGCTCGGGCCCGGTTAGTGGATTAGTCGGTTGACAGAAGGCCAGGCATCTCGTCGCGTGCCACAGCATCCTGGCCGAGCCCTGGGTTGGTTAGTAGGTTAATCACACCATGCAGCCTTCCCCTCTCACCCCCCCCACTCGACCCACCACAGGCCTCCTGTCCCCACCAGCCTGGGCATGGAGTCTGGCCACGGCAGGGGGTCTGCCTCTACACCCATCAGCACCCACCGCAGGAATCAAGCCTGACCTCAATGGCCCATGCTGGAAGCCCAGAGCTTCCGTTTCTAGGCTGTGGGTCTCAGAGCTCCACAAACATTACAGATCTGCTAAAAATGTACCCAGCTTGTCCTCAGTGCAAACCCCCTGCCTGGTTGTGACCAGCCTCTTCCCAGAAGGATCTTCACACACACACACACACACACACACACACTCACACACACCAGCATCTTTCCACAAAACAGCTCACCCACCCACCCACCCCCAGAGCTGCTGCCCTTGGAAATGAACATCTCTTCCACCACTGACTCCCACGCCTCTGGCTGCTCCCACCACTGGCCTACCATGCCCTCCTCTGCAAAGGAAGAACTGTGAGGAGCTGGCCTGAGTCCTAAAGCAAAGCTTGGACTCTCTCTCTCTCTCTCTCTCTCTCTCTCTCTCTCTCTCTCTCTCACACACACACACACACACACACACACACACACCACCCCTCCAGCTTCTCTTTCCTCCCAGGTGACAATCGGACACCTGAGCAAGCCTTGAATGGTCTCCCTATCACTCTTGGCACAAGTCCAACCCGTGTCTCCCAGCATTCTAGACGTTTGGGAAGAAAAATAATTCTGTAGCCAGCAAAGACAGGAAATGTTTCCTCCTTCTGTCCCACCATGAGTGTCTGAGGTGCTCGTTGGCACTTCAAGGCTCTGCAAAGCACTGCCCTGTATTTGACCTGTTTGAACTTTGCTTTAATTTCTTCCCAAAAGCATGCAGCCAAGCCACACCTTTCTCATCCCCCAAAGCCCTCACTGGGTCAGCCTGACTAGGAAACCTCTCCCTCTCCCTAGTGCCAGAGCTGGGGTCTCTCTCCTACTCTGGCCTCTTTTGGCCACCTATTGTCTAATTCTTCCTGGACACAGCTTCTCCCCGCGGACTATGAAACTATAAACGTCTGAGGTGTGGCTGGACAGCACCTGTATTTCCCAAGATGGCTCACCAAAAAAAAAAAAAAAAAAAAAAGATGGAATCCATGTTTTAGCAGGAAACAAGGTCCCTCTCCTCCTGGAAAACGTGGCAAGCTACAACAGAGACCAAAGGTGGCTGCTGCCCCAGACTGGTCAGCAAGGCAGAAGATCTGAGTGGCCCAGCCAGAAATGCCTCTGGATCAGACAGTACCTAACCCTCACCTAAACTCCCTAAACTCCCCCTGAACAGAACTGTGTGGCGCATCTACTGAGAGGCCAGCACTGAGCCAGGCACAGGGCCTTCTGAGAGCTGCCTGGGTCACTGGGAAAGCATATGACCCATGTGACAATGTGGACATCAAAGCTGGTAGAGACAAGGGGGCTTGTAGAGGGTACCCTGAGACCCAAGTTGGCTCTGTACTGGCTGCAGCCACCACGTATGTCCCCAAGACACCTGGCACAGTGCCGGCAACCCTGTGCCCATCTCACGTTCATCTGTTCCTCCCTACATGAGGAACTCTGAAGCGGAGATTGGCTGCTCAGGTTGGTGAGACCACCCTGTCAGAGTCACCCTCCCAAAGGCACAGGCTGAATCTCCAGCCCCTCTGTGAAGGCACAGAGAGACAAGACCATCAAGGATGTGCCTAAGCTTGGCTGAGGTCCTGAAATGGCTCGTAAGTCCCGGTCCTAAAATGGCAAGACCATCACCGTTATGGAAAAATCTCCAGAGCCTCGCTCACTCTGGACACAGAGGAAGGCCCCGTGAAGACATAAGCTGCTGCTGACACTTTGGTCTTGCTTTGCCAGCCTCAAGCCCTGCGGTGTGAGTCTCTGGAGCTGAGCACCACAGCCAGGGATGAAGAATAAATACGCAACTGCCCCACCCCCACCCCAGACAACGGCTTCCCAAGGAAGACTATACAGTGCTCTGTTGCTAATTGTAGACCCTCCTCCAGGAGGGTCTGTGACAAGAGGTGAAGAATGGACAGTTATACTGGGCACTACACCCTGAGGGAAGACTGTGTGCCAGCCTCTGTCCCTCCACAGCTATGCAATATGGATTGCATAAAGCCTTTGTAACCAGAGACTGGGTGCAGCCCATTCTCCAGTGACTGGAGGAAGCCGGGGGCTGTGGTTCTGCCTGTGAACTTCCCTACTGGGTCTCCTTATCTTAGAGCACCCCCTTTCTCTTCCCAAACTCCCTTCCTGTGCTGAATAGCACAGGGGCTAGCCAGGTTCCTCCCAGGCCAGGACTGGCCAGCTGTCCTCTCCCCACAACCAGCAGGGAGCTAAGCCTCACCCAGGAAGCACCCAAACAGACTCATCACTCAAGCAGCAAACAGACGAAGGAGG
>BDUI01000152.1:42402-56892 GCA_002335545.1 Apodemus speciosus
CTCTCTCTCTCTCTCTCTCTCTCTCTCTCTCTCTCTCTCTCTCACTGTGTAACTCCGAATTTTCTCCCCATGATTGTCCCATGGCTTAAATCACTCCTTCCACTGCACAGGAAGACCCTACATGCCCATTCCCAGGCTGATATCATTAAAGGACCTTAGACACACATAGGATCCTATGCCTCAGAGCACTAAGCGCTGAGCCTTGCCCGTGTCCACGTGCGTGTGCCGGTGCCTTCCACGCATCATGCTCATGGTCACACATCGGACCTCTTTCCGTCAGCAGGATTTGAACCACACCTGCTTCGTGGAGTAAAGCCTAGGGCACCCAGGACTCACCCTGCCACTTCATTTAGTAAGCCCACGCATGGCTCAGAAGCCAGAAGCCGGGACACTGCTCCCAAGAACAGCCACGGAGCCTCCCGCCCCAGGCTTAGCTCCTTGTTGAGCCTCTCTCAAAGCTCCCTTGCTTTTGTGTGCCTGGGGCTGCATGCAGGCCTCTGTCCCTCGTGGCCTTGTCCCTCTGCCCCTGCCTGCTCTGTCCTCGCCTCTCCCCCCACTCCCCACCCCGCTCACTCAGCCTCTTTGTCCCTTTGTGTCTGGGCCACAGAGAAGGGCAGGGCACGCTTGTCGCCTCCAGTCTGCCTCATCATCCATCTGCAAACAGTCCTGCAGATGCCCTGCACCTGCTCCTGGGCTCCCAGCCGCACAGCAGGTGCCGCCCAGCCAATCGCAAGGCTACTGCGGAGAGAAAGGCAGAGAGGCCAGACCTCCAGCTGCTCCCTCCGCCTCCCAGAAGCAGGGACGAAGCCTTTCAGCTTCCCGACTATGCCGTGCCCGCGGCAGATGCTGAGGGGCCAGAGTCGGGCAGAAGGAACCACGGTCGGGGGAGGCGAGCCCTGCGGGAGGCCCCACAGACCCCACACTCAGGGTACGCCTTCTCACCCCCAACCCAGACCCATCGCTGGATCTCGGCATTTCACTGGGTCATCCCCGCCCCACCCCCACCCCACACTGAATCACCAAACGTGTCTGCTCCTGCCGCCCCTGCCAGGTGCCTCGGCCTGTGCCCTCTGCCAATACCAGAAGACTCTGAAGATGCAGACTGACCTCACCCATCGCTCCCCTGCCGCTCGTTCGGGCCTCAGGACTAGCAGCAAGCTTTACCGCTGGCCTGATTCAGTCCTCCCCTCGTCTTGGCTGCCTGCTAGTTCAGCGGTCTCCGATCTAGCTCCAACATTAGCAGCTGGACATGCCCAGCCCAGCCTCTTGTTCTCAGGGCTTCTGCTCATTTCCAGATAAAGTCAGTCTTCATAGGTTTATGACCCCTGGCAGATAAACCCTCGTTTGGGACTGACTTTAACATGGAATTTTAAGTTCATTTGCTTATAAACCCATGCATGGACATGTCTGCACGCATTCACATATACGCGCACACATGTCTACACACATTCTCACATACAATGAAGTTGCACGCACATCCGCAGCACACATGTCTACACACATTGGTATACACATGCTAGCCTGTGAGACTCCTCAGGGAAGACATTTGCCCCCTTTTCAGCCTGGCAGAGGGTCTGCCAGGGTGGATACCCTCCATGCCTGCATGTGGACGAACAGCTGAGCAGGAAGCCCTTTCGGACCCATTATACAGATGCCCAAGCCCATCTGGAAGAGAGTGTGGGCTCTGGTCTGCTCCCATGTGGCCTAAGATAGGGTACTCCGGGTCTCCATCTGTCTCCCAAAGGTCTCTTGTAGAAGGCAGCTCACCCCCCCCCAACCACCCCTTCAAGGATGACAAATGCAGACCCTCTCCGGGGCGCACCTGACTTGTCTGGATTGGTAATAGTGTCTTCCTCCACACGTGGGCTGTGTGTCCCTGTCCTCTGCTTGCACAGAGGCAGGGCCCTATGTTCACAATGCAGACACCTTAGGCGGCAGGAGGACAGATCGCAAGGAAGGGACCGGCACACTCAGGGCCTGCTGAGTTCCATTTTTGGACTGGCACTGCAGTTGCTATAGACACCGTCAGCTGGTATGGTACCAAGGATTGGCACCAAACCCACTTTAAAGACAGGGATACTGAGGCTGAACAAACAGGTCTGAGCCAAGATGCAGCCCCGACATTCTTCATCCAAGACCACCACCACCCTAGTCCCACCATCCTGCCCAGAAGTCCCAGGGAGATCCTCTCAGCGGGCCATGCCCCACCTCCTCCTGCTATCTCGCTATAGCTGTTCTGCACAGCAGGGTATTCAGTATTTATGAGATGCCCTTGGCTCTCTGTGGACCAGGCGAGCTCTGCCTGTGTGCTTGGAGGAGGGAGGCGGGCCTCTGCAGTCAGAGTGCCCTGGGTTCAGCCTCTAGTCTGGCATCTGTGAAGCAGAGTAGGGCTGGAGACACATGGGTGGGTCTAGAGACCTTTGTTCTCTAGTTTACCCAAGTCCCCAAGGTAGAGAGCCCAGGAGGGGGCTGGGTGGGCAGAAGAATGTTCGAAGTGCTCAGTGGTCCACACTCATGGGGAAGAAAGCCAGTCTTGCAGAGTATGGGTGTGCAGGGTGTGGGTGTGCAGGGTGTGGGTGTGCACCCTCTGAACCAGTGTTAGACATTTTCGCACAGGGTTTGCTGCACAACCACAAGGACTGTGTTTGATCTCCCAGCATCCACACTGGTACCAGCCTCATCTAATCACTGAGCTATCAAGAGATCCTGTAACAAAGGAGGTTTCCCTGAGGATGCCCCACCTCCCCACACCAAAATTATACATGCCTGTAACAAAATATTACACATAATATGTTACATAAAATAAGGTAGGAACCCCAGGGCTAGTGGCACATAAATCAGCTCAAGTACAGCAGCCTAGGCGGCTACATAGACAAAATAGAACAAGAAAACAAAATAAGAGGAATAAAACTAGGAAAAGGATGCACAGTGAGAGATTTAATTGTTCTAGACACAATCACTGCTCTGAACAGTTCCTGGGAGCGGGCTGATCGGGGTTTCTGAGCATCCTGGAAGCCAATGAGAAAAGGGAACGCAGTTTCTCACATGCCCACAGTGGGCCAGAAAAACACACAGATGCGGAGACTCTGCCTGCCAGTTGGCCCGCCCCACTCTGCTCCAGCACCCACCCCACACCCCAGAGCAGCAATCTTCAGCAGCGTCTAGGTGGGCGTGTTTCCACGGTTTACCACCAGGGGTCAGTGTCGTGCAGGCTCTGATTCACGGACCTCCCGAGAGGGAGTTGCTAGACCTCCGTAAAGAAGCCTTGGTGATGAAGGATTATGGTCATTATAGCCAAAATCGAAGGCTCCGAGCTTCGCAGCTCTAGGGCAGAAGCAGGAACACCTACCACCCCACAGCGGAAGCCGCAGGGCCTATGCTTGGGGGTAGGTGCTGGGGAAGTAAAGTCAGGGTTGGAAAACGTCAACAGAAATTTCCTCTTTAAATGTCACAAGAAATCCAAGTGTTGGGCAGGGTTGGGGGGGAGTGATGGCCGGTTTTGGTTGACTATATCTGGAAAAAATATGCCTGGCTGGCACACCAGTGAGAGACTTTTTGGCTCACTGGATCATTTGAAGTAGGAAGATCCACTTCTAATCCAGATCTCTGAGGTGGGAAGGCACATCCCTAATCTGGGCCACACTTCTGCTGGCAGTCTGTATAAAGGCTTTGGAAGAAGGAAGGGCTCTCTCTCTCTCTCTCTCTCTCTCTCTCTCTCTCTCTCTCTCTCTCTCTCTCTCTCCTTCCTCCTCCCACCCTCACCAGCAAATCTGTTCCATCACTGGCATGAGAGCCTTCTTCTTTAGGATTCTGGCGTATTCCGAAGACCAGCTAAGACATCCAACCTGATGAACTGAACAACTGCTGGATGCTGGGACCGTCCATACACAGGCAGCTGCTGTTGGACTAGCTGGACCGGGGCTGGGAGAGAGAGAGAAAGAGACAGAGACAGACAGACAGACAGACACAGACAGACACACAGAGAAAGAGAGGCAGAGACAGAGAGACAGACACAGAGAAAGAGAGACAGAGACAGGGAGAGATACAGAGACAGAGAGAAGACACACAAAGAGAGACAGAGACAGAGAGATAGAGAGGGAGAGAGAGACAGAGAGATTCGTTCAACAAGTTCCGTTACCCCAGAGAACCCTGACTAACACAGCATGCAAGGATGGAGCACCTCCCTCAAGGGGCACAGAACTCTGCAGCCGCTCTGCTGCTCCCCTGACGCCTCTGCCTGATGCATGGACTAAAGCAGCCTTTCTGTTGGCAAGCGCAGGGAAGACTTGGAGCAGAGCCAAGGGTAGACAGGAACTGGAGGCACCTCCCACCTGTTGTTTCCTGTCCATTAATCTGGAAATTACAGTCCCGGAAGGAGGGTGGGCAGATTCCCCACCCACAGGGCAAGGAACAGTGTTGCTTGACTCCTTCTTGAGGAAGAGAGGTGACAACAGCTCAGGGGGTGGAAAGGAAGGCGGCTTCTCCCTCCCCCCTCCCCCTCCCCCTCCCCCTCTCCCTCCTATTTCTGCTGTGCAACAGTTTCCTCTGAGGTTAGAACTTTCTATCTTGGAGGGCAGCTCTCTAAGACTCGGGGTGTTTACAGGAGGTGTGAAACAGCATATGAGCTAAGGGGGTGAAACTGCATCCTTCGGAGGAGCAGCTCCTTAGGCTCAGGAAGACATCAACTCAAAAGGTTTCAGGAAGTCCCTGAAACCAAGCAGATTCACTGGGCCCCTCCCTAGTGGTAAAGCGAATCACTCAGAGGAGCCCGGCTGCCTGGAGGAAGCAGAGATCGTCTGAGACACCAGGAATGAACACTCTCCAACCTGTGCGCTGCCTGCAGGCTGGGCAGCGTGCTCCAGGATCCCGGCTTTGTGAGCTGTCACCTGTGCTGGGGTGGGGCTTTGGTGGCACAGCTGTCTTGGAGTCATTTCTGCTCATGTAAATAACCCCAATAAAACTACTTCACAGTTCACCAAGTCTGACATTAATGGTATCTGAACTTGGATCTGTCACGGATTCCCTATCTGGGGTGTGTGGTCTTTGTTCACTGTCTGGGAACAGCATCAAACAGTATCCCCCTCACACTCAAGCTGTGGAGCTTCCTTCCTGCACTCTGGTGCGGGGCTTTTAGCAGCAGTGGGAGGAGCCACACGGAGGAGACCAGTGGGCATTGGCTCACAGCAGCAGTGGGAGGAGCCACACGGAGGAGGTCCATAGAGGAGGGGAGCACAAAGGCACACTTGGTTCATCTTGTACTTTCTTTCCCATGTATGCATCCTCGGACCTCAACACTATGCCTTTAGGGGAAAGGGAACCCAAGGGTTGGAGGGGCAGATGACTACGGAAGGTCACCTCATCTAATGAGTACTAGCGTAGGAACGAGCCCCAGGTGTGAACCGGAAGGAGGCTTCGAAGTGTAGAGACACAGATGTGTTTCGCTGTGTGGCTTTGGGCCAATCATTGGCCCCCTCTGGCCCAGAAGCTCACTGGTCTGGGGGGGGGGGTGTCCTCCATCCTTAACCCTATGATCAGCCCTGTCTGCTAAGCTGCGTTCGCATTTCCTGCCTTCCGGTTGCTTTGGCCCAAATAGCAACAACACTTGAATTGTCTTTCTTTTATAACCTTGGGAGACTGACCTCCTGGGAAGATTTGAAAAATAATTTCATGCTCTCTGCTTCTCTCCCAAAATTGCCCTGCTGGGTCAACGTTTTCTTCTTTATCACGACAGCACAGCCTCACCTCTGGGACACTCCTCCCCCCTTTTACAGTTGCCCGCTTCCCTCCTGGCTTTGGCTTGAGCAGGCTCTTAGTAGAGGCTCTGGTGACCAATCTCCTACCCTTCCTTCTTCCTGTCCACCAGTCTTCTCTGGCTGCTCCCAGGAACCCAAGGCTTTCCTGTGATAGACCAGGCTACCCAGTTACTCAGTCCTAACATGTGAGAACTACTTTCCTAATGTGAACCCATCAAACTTCCTGTTTATAACCCTCAGTTGATCTCTGTCCTTATCTCTGAATTATACCCCCACATCTTGCATCACCCATAACTGGGTAAATGCTCCCATGGGCTGGATAGCCTCTGGCAAATTCCTTGACCTCGCTAATCCTCACATCTGCTATGTAGTCCAGGCTAGCCTCAAACTTAAGCAATCCTTTTGCCTTGTTGTCTTGAGTGCTGAGATGACAGGCATGTACCACCGTGCTTGGTTTATCAAAATTCTTGGGGGAGGGGTATATGGGATAAATAGACAAAACAGGGCAGAGACGGGGCTGGTTTCTAACTCAGTGGTAAGCCACTTGCCTAGCATGCACGGGGATAATCCCTATAAGTCACACACACACACACACACACACACACACACACACACACACCAAGCAGAGCGCTTTATAACTAAGTTCTAGCAAACCCTAAAAGGATGATTGTGCTAACCCAGCGGTTTCCAACCTGTGGGTGGTGACCCCTTGGGGGATTTGAGGGACCATTTCACAGGGGTCAGAAAACACAGATATTTACATTGCGATGTATAACCACAGCAAAATTACAGTCATGAAGTAGCAACAGAAATAGTTTTACGGTTGGAGGTCACCACAACATGAGGACCTGGATGAAGATATCACAGCATGAGGAAGGTTGAGAACCACGGCTCTGGGCCAGCCCAGGCATATAGTGACTCAAACCGGGCCACTCAGCGGCTATGAGCTTGAAACCAAAGCGTGAGCCCTGTGGGTCCGCCTCCCGCCTTGCTGCTGGGGTGTATGGACACTGCTCAAGCAGACGGAAAGGGAAGGCAGGCACCAGGTGACATTCCATCCCCTCCACCATGATGGCGAGGGGCTTTGGGGACAGACACCTGCTCAGGGGTGGCAGAATGAAGCCTAAGATGGGGGCTCCAGCCCAGGTGAGAAAGCTGTGGTTCTCACACACCCAGACACTCACTTAGAGGCCACTGGGAACCTCAAGGATTCAGAAGGGAGGCTTGTGGCACTGACAAGTGCAGGGGAGGGGGAGGGTGGAATCTGACTTAGCTCAGGGATGAGTATCCAGAGCACAGAGGAGTCTTCTGAAACTCAGGCAGCATGGCTCTGTATGACGACGGCTTCTCTCTCTCTCTCTCTCCCTCTCTCTCTCTCTCTTTCTTTCTCTCTCTCTCTCTCTCTCTCTCTCTCTCTCWCACACACACACACACACACACACACACACAGAGCAGAGAGACAGGGTTAAAAAAAAAAAGCCTAGGCTGGAGAGATGGCTCAGTGGTTAAGAGCAACGACTGCTCTTCCAGAGGTCCTGAGTTCAAATCCCAGCAACCACATGGTGGCTCACAACCATCCGTCATGCGATCCAATACCCTCTTCCAGTGTGTCTGAAGACGGCTACAGTGCATTCATATACATAAAATAAATTAATTTTAAAAAACTAAAAAGCAGACAAATGGCAGAAATTTTTACAGAGCTACAAATTACTTCGTCAGGAAGGCAGGGAAAATTGGCGAGCACAATCCATACTGAATCTTTTGTTTTTCATTTTATTTCTTTGAGCTCCGTGAGCTGGCAGGGCATGGGCTAGCTGACAGGGGTGTGGGGTTCCCGGAGGACACAGGGGTAGCCAGAACCAAGAGCAGCCACATCCTCCGGCCAGTCACTCAGTTGTCACGCAGGCACCCCAGGTCGCCTATGCATGCTCACTGCTGGATCCTGCGCGCACTCTGCACCTGGAAGGTGTGGGCGTGGGAGCCCCACTCCCTGAAGTGCTTGTAGTCACCTGAGTGGTGATCGCTCTCCAGTACGTACTGAAAACCTCGGTAGCCAGGAAACTGGGAACAAACCCACCTGGAAAATAGAAGAGACAGTCACCACACCGGCTCAGGGGCCCAGAACTAAGACAGGTAGAGATGCAGCCAAAAGCCCAACTGGCCGGCGCAGGTATCATGGTCCTGGTACTCCAAACGCATGTACGGGAGCTCTTCCCCGTGCCCAAGGCTTCCCATATCTCTGTTCTTTAGAGCCACAGCGTGCAGTCTCAAGACTACCCACCTGTCTCAGTCAGGCCCTGGTTGTCCCTTCGTAACACTGACAAAATTGGATAATTTTAAGATTACTTTATGAGCTGTCTGCCTCCACTAGAGTAAGTCCTGGCCTAGAATACCTCAAGTTAGCCCCTCGGTCTCCCGGGCACCTAGCTGACACTGTGCGAGCCGGTGAATGGAAGGAATAAGGGGCTGGACAGGAAGTCTTCTTTGTTCAGCCCCGCCCCCTCCCTCACAGTTGTTTTAAGACACGGACCCCTGCACTAGTCACAACAGGCGTTCTTGACTAGTGTTCTCCACCTTGGTCTCTCTGGAACAGGGTAGCGATTAAAGAACATCGTCAGACATATTGAGACAGATCCTGAACCTGGTTCCTCATTCTTTAAACGAAAGCTCCACTTCCCACCTTCATCCTTGCCTGCAGGAGCCATACGCCCTGCAGACCAGGCTCTCAGACCAGGTCTCCCTCTGCTCCCAGTCAAGTTGGGAAAACTGGACTGGGGGGTCGGGGTGGGGGAAGGCGTATCTCAAAAACCCCGATCCAACCAATCAGAGCATCTCATTTCCTTTGGACATAGTGATTGGTTCAGAGGGGAGCACATGACCAAAACTCTTTTCCTGGAAACTTAGATGGAGTCAGAGATCTTCTCTCTCCCTGGAGACAGAGTGTGGAGCGAAAGTCTCCATATTTGCATTGGGGGAGAACTTAATAGTTTAATGATTTAATAGAGTCAGAGCTGGGTAGCGGTGGCGAAAACCTTCAGCCCAACACTCAGGAGGTAGAGGCAGGCTGATCTCTGTGAATTGGAGGCCAGCCAGTTCTACAGAGCGAGTTCCGGGACAGCCAGGGCTACGCAGAGAAACTTGTCTTGGAATAAGSAAAAACAAATAAACAAACAAAAACAAAGAAAGAAAGGATACAACCAGATGGAGTAAGATGGAGAGAAAGGCAGATTCCAGCAGTTTCTGGATGCAGCTGTGCCCGCGAAGCTGATCACGGGACCCACATATGTCCGTCATCCCAAAGCCAGTTTACCGCAGGTGCCCATCACTCGCAACCTCCTAAATTCTGTCTGGCGCCCTCCGAGCCAACCCCTCCCACATCTCTGTGTCTTGCCAGGGTTCACTTACGCTCCAGATTGAACGTGGAAGGAGCCCACTTCAGTGCCATCCCAGCCCATGGCCTGCAGAGAGGGATAGTCATCACTCAGCTCGCCTTTCCTGCCCAGAAAGTTCTCCTGCTCGAAGATGGTCAGCCTTGAGTCGCGGTGGTTCTATGGATATCGGAGAGCTGGGTCAGACTGCCAGGTGCCAGACTGGACACCCAGACGCCTCACACAGCCTTTGCCTCCCAGAGCACCGGGCAGCAGGAGGAGGCTTTACAAGACCCTTCAGCATCTGTCCTTCTAAGAAGCAAGGGCAGGACAATAATTACAAGGATGTCCACCATAACTGTAAAACATAAAGGAACTGATCTAAATATCCAGTGACAGAAACCAGGCAGGAAGGTAGGGTGCGTGCTGTAAGAAAATGTGTAACCATATGGGTTAAACTCCTGATTCAGCGCTTTGCCAGCGGGCTGAGCTCAGGTTTGCCACAGTGTTTCTGCAGCTCTACCTGGAGGCATCCATATCTCCCTGCGGTGGGAGAATAAAGTCTGTCTCCACCCGTGCTTCATCAAAGGCAGTAATGCACAACAGAGAAGCCATGATGAGCTAGGGACCTGTCTTCCCGGCCAGCCCTGCCTTCCCCGGCATCCAGCTATTCCAAGGTTCTTGAACCATTTAAAGAGGGGAAGTACCACCCAAAGTACCTCCCACTGTAACCAAAATTGCTACAGGCTGAGATTTCAGATTGGGGTGTAGTCACAAATGGCTGCTGTCACCTCATTATAAATTACAGAGACTGAAAATCACAGGAGAGAGAGAGAGAGAGAGAGAGAGAGAGAGAGAGAGAGAGAGAGAGAGAACCCATGCCACTCCCTTGATGGATGAGAACCTGGATTTAGAGATCTGATTCCCAAGTGTCCATTAGCAGTCACCCAGGGGTGGGGGCAGTAGGACTCACAGCGCAGGCCACCGGCCGGAAGGAAGTGAGCCTCTCAGCAGGGTAGGCTGTGTTGCCACCCCAGGCATCCCAGGCTGGGTAATCACCCCTCTCCAGCACATATTGTTGCCCTTGGAAGCCGGCATGCTCAAAGCCCACCCACCTGCAGGCAGACAGGGTAGAAATGTCAAGAGAGAATTGCCAACTTGAGAACCAGGTCAGGGCTCCCGTGGGGTGACTCACTCTAAAGCCACATCGCAATGCCTGGGTGGTTACGACTTTTACGACTTGGGAAGGGCTGCAGTGATCATTTGGTTATTAGGAACCAGCAATGGCACAGCACCCAGGACGGTCACCCCACCCAAGAACAGCCGTGCCTAGACCTCGCTAATGCCAAGCGTGGGAAACCCTGCCTCAACCCAACATAGGAAATTCTGCCTAGGGCCAGCAGCACGCTGGCTTCCACAGAAAAGGGACTGCCCTAGGTGTGTGCTCTGAGGTCTTCACAGAGGCGCCACCACAAAGGACGCGGTTTTGTTACCTCCTCGTGATTGTGTCAGACCCAGAAGTCGGCAGTCTGAGGAGAGAGATGCTGTCTGTCCTGAGCTGTTTCTCATTCTTCCTCCCCAGACAGGCCTCTGGGACAGCCTCTCCTACCCTCTTCATTTCCCATGGTGGAAGGGCTTTCCACATTCCCACCTTGAGCAGAAGCACGGGGGTGAACCCTCCTCAGCATTCTGTTACCCTCAGGGACAAAGAACCCAGGAGAGTTGTGTGTTGCTATCTGTGTAAGAAGCAAGCACTCTGGATCCATGCAGGCTCTTCTCCTCCTGTGCAGTCTCACCCGGCAGCTTGCAGGACGCTGTCCCTAGACTGTCAACTGTCCTCCCTAGCCCTGTCTCCCAACCTGAATCGATCAGAAGCTCAAAGAACAATCACCTTGGTGTGAGACGCACACAGACCACCAAGATGACGCCAGGAGGCACCTACAGACAAAGCCTTGGCTCTGAGTTATGCTCAGAGGGTACTAGTCTTCCTTCTAACTTTCTGGGATCTTCTGCCCAAGGAGAGAAGCATCAGCTGCCTGTGACTGATAGCATTTGATCTTAAGATTAAGTAGAAATAAAAATGCAGCTCATGAGTCACAGACTGTGCCTTCGAAACCCCTCCTCCACGGTCACGTGTGGCCGGCGGGCGACTCTCCATTTAAGTAGATTTACAAAGCTTCCCGTCCTTGAAGGAAGGGCAGCTGCAGGATGCTAGTCTCGGGGTTAGTGTGTGAGTGATGCTGGCTCTCAGTTCGTGTCTAAGAGGGACACTTTCAGACCCAATGAGTCTGTGCGATGGTGTCCCTTACGACCCGAGTTACCTGAATCAACAGGCGCGCCCACTCTTCAGCACTTGGGAGGAGCGCATAGGAACAGTCATAGCCTGGAGAGATGTGTCTGGGATGTGTGTGGGCCTCAGCATCCCCTCTCTAGACCCTCCCCTCTTCCTCCCTGCCCCCACCCTGACTCAATGCCCTCCAGACTCACGCTCCACTCAGGACTTTCAGAGATCGTACGGTCTCAAAGCCAAGCTCCAGCACACTGGGACACTCGGCTGTGAATTCATGCCGTCGGCCCTGGAAGCCTTCCTCGTCCCACACCACCATCTGCGCAGGAAAGAAGGGGGATCTGTGGACATCAAGGTTCTGTGAGCAGAGAGGATCTTACCCTGGACTCGGGGTGGAGCCAAACAGGTAAAGCAGAGGTCACGTGCCTCCAGGGCCAGGTGGGTGAGCAAGTGGACTGTGGGGTCCCGGACAGCACAGGCCGAGAGTACGGTCAATTTTGTCATCTCCACCCTTGATGGCTGTCACGTAAGAACAAAAGCAGAGCCTCCATTTCCCAAAGCCTTCATCAAAGACTTCCATGTGGCTCCGCTATATTATTCATTGCAAGACAAGATATTGCGAGACCGAGGCTGGCCTTGCGCTTACAAAGCTCCCTTCTGCCTCTACTTCCCCAGTGCTCGGGCAGGCATGAGCTATCACACCCAGGTTTTAGTTTCTCTTTCCAAAGCCATACACAGACAGAGAAGCACTGCGGAAAGATTGCGTGCCGCGTCTCAATGGTGGGGACCAGCTCGGGTTGCGAGCCTCGGGCAGGTTGTTCCCTAGTCTGAGCCTTGGGCTCCTGGCAGTCAGTTAGCCCTCCTGCAGGATGACGGGGTTCAATGAAGTTGTTGTGGGGGGTTCTTAGATGCCTTCTTCCCTCCCTCCCCTCCCAGGACATTCCCTACCCTCCAGTGTCCAGCTGACTTGGTGCACTGCAGGGTCATGTTGGCCTGGTCCTACAGAGAGAAGAACACAGTCACCTTCCATCTGGCTCCCAGGAGCATCTCTGACTTGGGATGTGACAGAATGGAGATGGGTCTGGGTGTTCCAGGACTGGGGCGACCCTTCTCCCATCCCACCTATGTGCAAACAGCACCATCTCAGCAGCATCTGGGCATCATCCCTTCTAGCCCCAGCTCACGGTGGGCTGCTATGCCTTGTGAGTGGAGAGAGGTGGGTGTGTCAACACACACACACACACACACACACACACGCACACTCATACACATGCATGCGCACACACAAGTGCACACACACAGGCACACACACTCACATACACGCACACACATACACAAACACATGCATGCACACATACAAGTGCACATACACACAAGTGCTGTGCATGCACATGCTCACACACATAGGCACACACACTCATATACACACTTACACAGGCACACACTCACATACACACAAGCACACACTCACACACGCACATGCACATGCACATGCACACCAAAACAAAGCTCAGCGCTAGCCTAGTTCGTGGCTCTCATCATGGACACACAGGACACAACATGATGGGGGACAGGAGAGTGACAGGCAGCAGTCTGGACACTTGTAGACTTCCTGGGATATGATGGCATTCAGGGTTAGCCAGTGACATCCCCAAGATTGGCATCATAGGATGATGCCACCAGGGAGCTCAGCTCCAGTCCTGTCTCCCTCTCATACTTACCAAGAAGGGCCCAGAGTACATGTCAGAACCAGATCCAGACAAGGTCAGGCTCTTATAGGCAGGGAAGGGGCAGGGGCCCCAAGGGACAAACACAGACTCAGCAAGCCAGTGGTAGAAACAAAAGCCGGTCCTGGCCAAGGCCCAGCGTGGACATGTCAGCAGCGCTGGCTTTAGTGGGGCGGGATCAGCGACTTGCCCAGGGTCAGCACTAGAGAATATGAGGGGTGGATAGCCTGCTTCCGTTGGTCCACGGGACTCCTGACCAGGACCAGGGAATTCTAGAGTAGGGGCCCAACATCATCCTGATGGTGGGTGCCCTTCTGTCTGTCGGCATGATCGGACAGACATAAGCCGGATCGCAGGGCTCTGTGCCTGCCCTTCTCCTCCACCTCACGCGCCCCTGCCTCTTCTAGCTAGACATGACCTCCCACTTGAGACTACTCCTTAAAGGATGGAAACAATGTATACAGTGGCTTGGAAGCAGAGGTATTCTGAGCAAACCCCGGGTGGGGTGGGGGTGGGGGGGCTGGGGCAAGGACTCTGGTTAACAAATATCCAGGAGCACAACTCTGCAGAAACAAAGGGCAGGAGGGGCTGCAGCTTGCAAACACGCCTCCCAGGGCAGCGCATGCCTGAGAAGCACCCAAAACTTACGGAAACCCCTGAACCCTCCCTCTGAGAGGACCCATCACAGGAGAGGGCAGCGTGGCAGGAACCGCTAGTGGTAAAGCACAACCTTGCTACTGGGTGACCCAGATAAAGAGGGAGTCTTTCCATGGCCAGGGAAATGGCAACGTCTCTTCCCTTCCTGCAATGTCAGAACAGTTGTCACCCATGCAGGGCGTGGAGAAGGGTGGATGGCACAGTCTCCACAGGCGGCAGCCCGGGTCTGCATCTCGCCCGCGCCCAGGGGCTAAGAACCTTCCAGCAGGCTCCCAGGGCCTCTAAGCCTCTGTTATGTTGTGTGTTAAATAGAAGTAAAAAGACAGTCGGGGCTGAGGAGAAGGCTCAGCAGGTCCCTCCAAGCCTGGCAGCCTGACTTTAATCCTCAGGACCACACAGTAGAAAGGAGAGAACTGACTCCTGCAAGTTGTCTTCTGACCTCCATGTGAGCACACATACACACACACACACACACACACACACACACCACACCACAAACATACACCACACATGCCACACACACACACCACATACACACCACAACACAAACACAAACACACACCACACACACACACACCATACACCACACACACACACACCACACACACACACACACCACATGCCACACCACACCACAAACATACACCACACATGCCACACACACACACACACACACACACACACACACCACACACACA
>BDUI01000152.1:64581-79287 GCA_002335545.1 Apodemus speciosus
GAGAGAGAGAGAGAGAGAGAGAGAGAGAGAGAGAGAGAGAGAGAGAACTACGTTCCTCCCCAGTCACCAGACAGGGGTCTCTGAAGGGCTCAGTTAATGAGCCCGGTCATCCATGCTGAGTGGCGGGGCTATGTCACAGGCTATTGGATTTTACCCCCACTTCATGGAAGCAACAGGCTATCTCTCCAGGGCTATCTCCAAGAGCTGAGGCCACTGTGACCCAACTATTGTTTCCCAACTAGAAAGCCCGCCAAGGGGTGTGGCCGGCTAGCATGTAAATCATCCTAGGCTGTCTACAGCAGAAAACAAAGCGCCAGGCTGTTTCAAGGTCAGGTTTAGATCAGACCTATGTGGGTTCAAATGCTCATGCCTGCCTGTGTCTGGTCCAGTCTCCAAGCCTCCGTTTCCCTGACACAAGGAGCGTTGGAATGAGAGCGGGGTTGGCAGTGTAGACATCCAAGCATGGAGTGTAAAAGCGATGGCCGTCTACTCTGAATTTCGGAGCACCACCACGGTCCGTGTTCTAATTCAGGGGCCACTCATGCCTCTCACACCCACTCCATCCCTGATGCGGTCAACCCCAGCTCAGCCCCACCCATCCCCCAAGCCCGTCTAGGACAGGAACAGCTGGCTGTGGCCGTCTTGAGGTTTCAGGGTGTTTGGGATGCTGCTGACTCAAAGCCGGGAGTATTTCCCCATAAAAGAGAGACGGCTATGCCCAGGTCCTTGTGTGTGTGTGTGTGTGTGTGTGTGTGTGTGTGTGTGTGTGTGTGTGTGTGTGTTCTGGGTTGTGCCCAAAAGGAAAAGCCGTGGGCCTGAGATGCAGCGGCAAGGGCTGAGTCAGGATCAGCAGGCATGTGGGAAGAAAGGATGAAGAGGAGGGGAGCAGAGGAAGGGGGAGAGACATGTACCCAGGCAGTCTTGTGTACCAGGAGACATGTACCATGTACCTAGGAGCCCTCAGCCTGAAACCAGACATCATGCATGACTTGGGCTGGGTACCACCTTTCAGGACTGAGGCTCCATGTCCTCATTTGAGTCCTGCCCTCCTTATCTTGATTGTGGCTCCCACGAGCCACAGGCAATGCCGTTAGACAGCAGGACACACACCAGACGTTTCTCACGGCTGACTTGGGCCCTCGTGAGCCACCTAAAGAGGACTGAGGCGTGTGGAGGGAGAGCAGCAGGAGGCGAGACCGCCTCTGTCTCGTCTTCTGTAAGCAACGGCTTCCCTCCTCTCTAGTCCCCGATGTGATTACCGCGTTAACCTTGCGTTGAGTCTGCTCCATGAGCTCTCTCTGGTTCCAGACCTCGTCGCTCGGTGATGCAGGTGCAGCCACTTCTTCTCCTTCACTGAAGTTTAACTAGCTTCAGGGCCTGCTCCCAATCATGTGGTGGAGAGACGATGGAGAGCTGGGATTAGAATCCAGGTCTGTCTTTCCCCAGAGTCTCTGGTCCCCATACCTGTGTGGCACCACCTTCTGAGGTTCTCTTCCCATGTAGCCGTTCTGCCCATCGCATGTGTCACAGGTGCGCTCCTACCCACATGTGCGTTCGTCATAGGGCAACCCATCGGGTCATCAGGTATCCATCACTCTCTCTTATCCATCTCTCCACCCCTACACCCATTTATTTGTTCATTCTTCCTTCCAGTCAGCTATCTGCACATCCACTCTCTTGTCATCACCTATCCATCCATCCATCTTTCTACCCATACAGCCWTCCGTTCACCTACGTATCTGCTTATACATTCACTTATTCACCCATTCCTTACTTGTGCACCTATTCACTGACACATCCATCTATTCATTAGCCTACACAACCTCATACCCATCAATCCATCCCTCCCTTCTTCTATCTATCCACTTAAACACCCATCCATCCATTATCCATTCATTGAACCACCCCATCCATCCACCCACCCACCCACCCACCCACCCATCCATCTACCCACCTACCCACCCACCCATCCATCCATTCACCCATCCATCTACCATCCATCCACCCATTCATTCATTCATCTATCCATCCATCCATCCACCAATCTATTCATCCATCAATCCATCCACCAACCCATCCATCCACCTATCCACCCATTCATCCACCTATCCATTCATCCATCCATCCATCCATCCACCCATCCACCCATCCATCCACTCTTTGATCTCCTTCTCCAGTTTACTAAGAATCTCAGTTGTCTTCCTTGAGGACAAGTCCTATCTTCATTCTGTCACTTCGGTAGCTGACTCATCCCTCAGACAAAGTCCTGAGGCTCCTGTGATTCTCAGGCCACGATGGTCTCTCCTCATTATCATCTTTCTGGTGAGAAAGTCCCAGCATCCCTCAGGGAGATAATGTTCATGGAGCTGTACTGTTGAGTCTCGTGGTTCTTCAGAATTCTGAACACGAAGAGCAAGGATTGCCACCCCCAGGCAATCTCATAGTCAGACCACACTGAAAAAAAAAAAGCCCCCACTAGATTTGAAACTTCCAGTTTACTTACTCTTTGTGAAAGGCAGAGCCCTTCATTTGTGCCGTCACAGCAAAAGAATCCAGCAGGTGCCTGACTATGCTTGACTCTGCACCACGCACCCCGGCTGCGGGGCTCCTGGCTGCCAGGCTAGTTCTCAGCAAACGATAACGAATTCTCTCATATCTGAACTTCTGAGACCACTCACATTTGCTTCCTTTGATTTTGTTTCCTTGTGTAGAGACAGGGTCTCCCTGTGTAGCCCAGGCTGGTCACGGATATCATGGTCTTGCCACTTTCCCTGGTACTGGGATTTCAGGGTGCATGATCATTCTTGGCTCCTATGTTTTATTGGAAATGATCCTTTGAACACACGCGTGTAACACTCTGACCGTTGAAAACCTACTTCTGTTGTAAGTCACGAGCACCTATGAGAAGCCTTGCTTTGAACACAAAGCAGCACTTCAGATGCTTGCAGAGCCGAGGCCAGTGCCTGGTCCTCCCGTGACTGGAAAGAAGTGACCAGTGGGGATTAGAATCACTTTAGCAGCAAGCAGAGACTGTGCCAGCTGTTAGTGTGCTTAAAAGAAAATCCTTCTTGATACGTTAGTTGGCCCGGGTCCTTACAGTATTTAAAGCCTTGCGGATCCCATATGTGCTAAAATAATTTGCTTAGATAATTACACACATTATCTCACTTAATCCTTTGCCAGCTCCAAAAACCGTTAGTGTAGATGGAGTGGTGAGGGCTGGGAGAGGGGAAGCCCCTCATCCGCGGTCATGCAGGGGTAGGGCGCAGAGCGACACCCAGGCCCACTGGGCCCACTCTGGGTTTCCATTTTGGTGCCTGGGCTGCCATATGAAAAGAAACAGGAAGACACGCCGGGAAGGAAGACACTTGCTGATGCTTTTCTCTTCTGTCTCCACCCCCCACCTTGGGTCCTTCTTGTGTGCAGCTGGGTGGCCTTTGAGCAGTCTGCCTTCCGTGGGGAGATGTTCGTCCTGGAGAAGGGTGAGTACCCACGCTGGGACACCTGGACCAGCAGTTACCGCAGCGACCGGCTCATGTCCTTCCGGCCCATCAGGATGGTGAGTGGCTGGGACTGGGGTAGAGGTCTACAACGATCACAGAAGCCTAGTGACCTCTGGTTGTTCAGAAACAGGCTCCCTTGCTCTCTGCAATTCGGCAAATGCCCCTTCTGTGCCCCACCCGGGGTTGTGGGTTATACAGACACGTCTCTGCTTTGTGGGTTTGGAGTTAAGCTTCTAGAAAGTGAACGAGACTTATCAGTGTGTTCCTTGATCCTCCGTAGAAGATCAGGTTCCTCGCTGCACATCATACACTCAACACGCAGAGCGAAGTTCGCACTACAGTCGGGCATAGGGGCGGGGGTGCACAGGCCCATGATTCAAGTACAGGGGAGGTAGAGGCATGAGAATTATGAGTTCAAATCTAGCCTTGGCTATACAAGAGACCACATTGAACAAAGACAAAAAGTAAGAGAGAAAGGAAGAAGGTAAGTTAGTTGTGGAGTGGCTAATAAACAGACTTTGAGGGAAGATACCTGTGACATCTTGACCATGTGACAACATATGCTGAGCTAGCGCTGTGGCGTTTAACTAGATCGGCGTAAAGGAGATGATTCTAGACTGTGGAGACAGCCTCACAGAGCGTGTAACCTTTCCAGAATTACGAATCAATTATGAATCATGAGCCAGCTGCTCTTCTTACTTACACAAGTCTGGCTCCGACGGCAGGGAGTCTCGCCTCCTGAGGTGGGAACACCCGTGAAGAAAGTTCATTAATGAAGGCTCACCAGGGACCGTGAGACTGTAAAAGCTCAGAGCTTAGCTGCAGACCCTTGAGTGGCCTCGTATGTCCATCTGTGTCCGTGGCTCTCAGCCTTCCTAAGCCCGCGGCCCTTTAATACAGTTCTTCATGTTGTGGTGACCCCCAAACACAAAACTATTTCGTTGCTGCTTCATAACTGTAATTGTGCTAGTTATCATAGTGTCTGATCATATAGGATATCTGAAAGGGTCTCTTAACCCCCCCCCCCAAAGGGGTCACAACCCACAGGTTGAGAATGGATAATCTACGTACTGGGTGCAGCTGGGAACCTTGCTCAATCAGGCAGTGCCAACGAAGTGCCCAGTCTGGAGGTTACTAGTCAATAGAGTAAGGGCTATCCATTTGTAGTTGTTGTTGKTGGTGGTGGTGACAGGGTGGTGTGTGTGTTGCTTCGTATTTTGAGACAGAGGACCACACTGAAGCCCTAGCTTCATGTTTTCCCCCAGGGCTACAGGTGTTCACCATGCAATCAGATCCTAAGCGGTGGTTACTGAACATGTGAAATTTGGCAGGTCTAGGTGAAGATATCCCATAAGCACGAAACACGGTCCTGGTTTTAAACACACCACCCCATGTGTTTCTCACAACTGTAAAGTCATTTTCACATGATCACGCTGGCCAGATTAGAATTATGATTATATTTTAGACATAGTTGTTTAAATAGAACATATTAGAAAAATTTAAAGGCTACACACATGCACCTCACCCAGATCAATTAGTCCTGGTTCAGTGGGAGCAGCTGATTCTGGGGGAGCCCCTTTCCTTCACCGCCCCCCTCCCTAAGTCATCTCTTATACCTGGGGCCATGTTCCAGTGGTCTGACTCATCTGGTGTCTTCTGTGACTTTTCTGATTCTGGGCCACCATTGTCCTTCTCCTGAGCACCTCCCCCACCCCACCCTACACACCCTGCTCCTGGATTCCCTGTCTCTCTTTCCTCCCTGCTTTCGTGAAAATTAGAGGGTTATTTCTAAAATCACGGGCCCTCCCCCTCCCCCCTCCCGCACATATCTTTAGCCCAGCACTCAAGGAGGCAGGCAGAGGCAGGCAGATCTCTGAAAGTTTACATACCTGGTCTAAATAGTGAATCCCAGACCGGTCAGGGCTACACAGTTGAGACTCTGTCTCGAAAAGTAAAAAGTGAAAAACAGAACGAAAACCGATCACCAGAGTGGTTGCTTCTGGCCTGATTCTGCGGGCTCAGGCCCCAGGTCCTGGAAGCCCGTCTGTAACCACAAGTCTTGGCCCTTGCGGCTTGGGATGGGCGAGGAGAGCTGGGATTGGTTGGTAGCTGGCAGTGGGCGGGGCTTCCAGCACCTGAGCAGAGTCAGCCCAAGGAGAGCGTGAGGAATGGCTAACAGGGCCAGGAGGGCAGCGTCCTGCAGCAGCAGTTGAACACTAGCCCCTGGACAGACACGGCTGCGGCACTAGGAGTGGACGGGGAAGGACGGAGTGGGCAGAGTGTCCGAGAGGTGGGGTCCCACGGGGCCTTATGGGGCATGGTGAGGAACAACATGTTGCAGTGGGGAACAACAGACTGGCTGACTCTCACCCCCAAGGTCCTCAAGATGGCAACAGCTAGAGGTCAGCAGTTGCGGGCATTGATTAAGTCACCTCAAAGTGCTGGCTAATCGCGGCTTCTGTGTCCCCATGCCTACCTCAGACCCCACACCCTCTTTCAGGGACATTTGCCATCCTGTGCACCAGCCTTTGCCTATGCCTTCTCTCCTGCTCAGTGTAATCTCTACCCTACTTCCCTTCTCTGGCTCCCAACTCCTACTGGACCTACAAAACCCCTCTTAAACTCCATTCTCCTATGGCAGCTCCCTTGCCTCCTGGAAGACTTAACTGGCTCAGTTCATGTACAGTCTTCCAAGGTGCCCACAAAAGGGCACAATTGTGTCCTGCCCTCCCCTCATTTGCTGGTTAACAATGGTGGATAAAGTACCCCTAGCACATAGTAGATGCTTTCTCTTCCTTCTGTGAAATCCATACAGCAGCCCTGGGAGGCAGAAGCCATTACAACCCTTATTGTAGCGATTGCCAAACTGATGTCTGAACATAGAAAATGGTGGTCTTCGTGCTGCACAGCTTGTCAGCCGTGGGCTGGGCCTCACCCTGTACTATTGGTTGTTCATCTCTGTGGCACTTCAGCTATTAACACTAGTGTGGGCTGGAGTCGGGGCTCAGTGGCAGAGCTCTTGCTCAGCATGTGATGGGACCAGGATTCCACCTCCAGCCCCTCAAAATGGAAAACAAAACCAACAACCAACAAAACATCATGTCCACCCAGAGCTCCTTCTAGGCTGGCACTCAAGGGTGTATCACAGCATCTTCTAGATCTATTGTTCAGCTACAAAGTGTCTCAGTCACGGTCCCATGGGTGGGTGAGGCAGCCGCAGACCCATTTTATGGGAAGACACATTGAGGCTTGAAATGTGTGAAAGGCCACAGTCAAGACTCAAACCCAGATCCGTGTTCCGCGCAGTCTTCACAAACCATAGTCCATCATAACTCACTCTGATTAGAAGTTCGTATAAAAAGACATTGGTAGGGACCCCCGTTGGCACAGACAGACTGTTGGGAATTGGAATGTCACTTGTCTGAAAGGCACTGCCTCTGGCTGGCTGTGTGGTGTAAATCAATACGCTTGCCCTCTCTGAGGTGCTCTGTTTACTGTGGGGTGACGTCACATGTATTTCCTTGGGTGGACTCAACCCTGTGCAGATGAGCTCATTTTATCCTCGGGCATCTGGGATGTTTCAGTCATTATCACCTCTTCCCAGATGAGGAGGGTCCTTGCTGGACAAGCCCCAGGTGTCCCTCCCCACTCTTTCTCCCTCCCCCTTCTGCTTCCACTCTGACTGTCTCCACCTCCCCAGGATTCCCAGGAGCATAAGATCTGCCTGTTTGAAGGGACCAACTTCAAGGGCAACACCATGGAGATCCAAGAGGATGACGTGCCCAGCCTCTGGGTTTACGGCTTCTGTGACCGTGTGGGCAGCATAACCGTCTCCGGCGGCACGTAAGCACCCAGGTTCTGGGGTTGGCGGCGGCAAGTGCAGAGTCAGAAGCTGAGGATATCAGAGATGGAAGGTCACATCAGGCCCCTGGGAAAGGGAACGGCCTTACAACCCCCTCCCCAACACACACACACAGATCTCACACAAAGAAAGACCCACAGACCGACAGACAGACAGATAGACAGACGGACGGACGGACACACATACACAGAGATCTCTCTCACATACACTGATCTCACACACACAGGGAGATACATACACAGATCTCACACAGAGACACACACACAGAGACACACACACAGAGACACACAGCGACAGATCTCTCTCTGACACACAGATCTCTCACACACAGAGACACATAGACACACACAGAGAAACACACAAAGATCTCATACACACAGGGACACACCACACATAGATCTCTCACACACACAAATCTCACACAAAGATAGACACACACATAAACCCACAAATCTCACACAACAGGCATACACAGGGCACACACAGATTTCTCATTCTCTCTCATACAGAGAGAGAGAGAGAGATACACAAATCTCATACACAGAGATACACACACAGATCTCACATACACACAGAGACATATTTCTACCTCTCTCAGACACACAGACAGATCTCTCACGCACAGACACACACAGAGATCTCACATACACAGATACACACAGAGACAGAGATCTCACACAGAGAGACACACTTTTTCTCACACACAGATACATACACTGAGATCTCACACACAGAGAGAGACACACACAGAAAGACAGATCTTGTTCTCTCAGACATACATATCTCTCATACTCACAGACACATAAACACACACAGACACACAGAGAGAACTCACACAGATACACACACAGACAAACAGAGATCTCTCATATACATACACACAAACAGAGATCACACACCCACACCCACACACACAGGGTTCTCTCACACACATATACACACAGACAAACAGAGCTCACACACCCACAGAGATCTCTTACACATATACACACAGTCTTCCAGGACTAAGTTATGGGCACATGGCAAGGTCCACCTCAGTCTAAATACTAGCCCACAGATGGAGAGAATCTCAGCTGCTCAGGAGTGATGAGGCTCTGGACAGAACTGATGTGGACAGAGGGTAAGTCCAGCAGAGGTCCCTGGGTGAGATGACACCCTGTCTGCACCTCAGTGTTGCTGGCTGTACAATGGGTAGGTGAGGCACCCTTATCCACTTTGATTCCTGGGATCTGAGGTTCCCAAGCAAAGCCCTCTATTCTACCTCCAGGAAAACCCAGGGAGGGTCAGGCGCCTTACCTCCTAGTATTGTCCCCTGTAGATAAGATGAGTGTCACTTTCTGACTTCCTGTGGTGCTTCTAGGTGGCAGCCTTCCTCCCCCCACTAACCCCCAGAACCTGTGTCCTTCTGAGTCTTATCTGAGAGCCTCGCCCATGCTGGGCACAGAGGGGAGGCTTGGATTGAAGCCACTCTCTACTTAGAAGGGTTTCTTCTACCCAGTACTAGAGATACAGTGTGTCCTGAACAGTGTGAACATGGTCCAGCCTGGGCTCCCCTCCTCTACCAGGGTGGACAGAACTGGGTGGGATCCAGCCAGCTCTTCCTGCAGAGAAACCAGCCAATGACAGACAGGGGGTCAGAGAAGGTCCTGGAAAGCTTGTGTTCGGCAAGGACGGGACTTAGCGTGAATCACCCACTGTGCTTCTCCTTGGTGAGAAAACCTTTGTGCTGAGCTCACCCATCAAAAGAAATGAGCCGTCATCAGAAACGGAAGGAGTAGGTCACCACCGTCCACAGTCTGTGGAGGGTAAACTGAGGCCCACGTGGCTCAGCTTCTGGGTTACCTGACACTGGACAGTGCTTATGGGAGCTACAGAGACTCACTGTATAGGAAGTACATCCAGGAGCTCGAGCCTCCTGTGTTGGATTCTGTTCTTGAGGGCACAAGGGGGAAGAAAGTGTCATCAGGGGGTGGGGGAGGGGACTTCTGTGGGTGTAGACTGACTGCCCACAGTGGGAGCATTCACTCCATCCGGTCCCCTAAGCATGCTCACAACAACAGCCACATGACTGCCCATTTTACAGAAGAGAATACTGAGGCCTATCAGAAAGAAGAAGGTCATATTCCATTTACAGGGCCAGAAGGGCCAACCAGGGCAGGTGTGTGGCCCCTGCTGGGACACTCTGCAGGATAGGTGGTGAAAAGGGTGGGGGAGGGGACACTGGCCACCTTTACACCTTCCCTGCTTGCTTCCAGATGGGTCGGCTACCAGTACCCGGGCTACCGTGGCTACCAGTATCTGCTGGAGCCTGGCGACTTCCGGCACTGGAACGAGTGGGGCGCCTTCCAGCCGCAGATGCAGGCCGTGCGGCGCCTGCGGGACCGCCAGTGGCACCAAGAGGGCTGCTTCCCGGTGCTGACCGCTGAGCCCCCCAAGTGAACCACACTCCTGGGGCCTCCCTTCTACAGCCCGCCCTGCCTCATGTCCCATCTTCCCCTGCTAATAAAGTTCTTATAGCCGATGAGACACGCCTGGGTCCATGAACCGAGTGCGCCCACCTGCGACTCCTGTGACCTGCGAGTGACAACCGGAACAACCAACCGTAAACTCGGCAATTACTGCAAAGATCATTTACTTCCAAGGGGTCGGGGATCAGGTCATATGTGCCTCGAGCTTTGGTGTATAGTCAAGGTGACGCTGGAGCTGCGCACTCCCTGTGTAGCGCGGGAGATGACCTTAAATTTCTGAACCAAATTCTTCTTAGAGGTGTGAACCGCTGAGTTTATTTGGTGCTAGGGACTGAACCCAGGGCTTTGAGCAAACTAGGTAAGAGTCCCACCGACTAAGCTACACCCCAGCCCATTTGTTTGTTTGACTGCTTATCTATTAAGATAACGTCTGCAGGCTGTTGAGATGGCTCGGCAGTTAAGAGCACTCACTGGCTGTCCTGCCAGAGGACCTGGGTTCAATGCCCAGCTCCCATGTGATAGCTCAAACACAGCTGTTGCTTCTGTGGAGCTATTGTCATCTGACACCCTCTTCTGGCTTCCAGAGATGCATTCATTTATGCCTTCATGTAGATAGAACACTCAAGAACACTACACACACACACACACACACACACACACACACACACACAGAGAGAGAGAGAGAGAGAGAGAGAGAGAGAGAGAGAGAGAGAGTCTTTCTATGTAGCCCAGGCTGGCCTTGAACTCAGATCCTTCCACCTCAGCCTGTTGAGTGCTGAGATTACAGGCGTGTGCTTCTGTGTCCAGCTACAGAAATCTTTACACACATTTCACTTTAGCTTTCAGGATACTTTAGCATTACAACCCTTCCGGTTGAACGTGTGAAGAATACCAGCAGGCCCAGAGACGGGAACAGACTTGCCCAACATCACCCAGCAAGTATCCATACCCAAATCCAGACATTCTGGCTTCAGAGTCATCAGACTCCCACCCTCTCTGCTGTACCCAGATGACTTTCTGCTCGGCTTGCATGTGGTCTGGGTGTGCATTTGCACTCGGCACTTTAAATAGACTCATTGATTTGTAAAAACAAAAAAACAAAAACAAAAAAATCCCAAAACTTTATTAGAGCACCCCAGGAAAGCAGAAACTGAGCCTCATGCACCGTAGACAGAAAGTAGTCCCACCAAGAGATCAAGTACAGTTTAGAGAAGACTGTGTGTTAAGCCTCATGGCAGGTCAGCTCCCCTGACTCCAGCCTGCTTGCTCCTGGCGTGACTCAGTGGGTCATTAGCAAGTGTTGGAGAGAAGCACAAACCAGCCGAGATTTTTTTTTTCATGTTCCTGCTTTAAACAATGAAGATCGAAAAGAATGTTACTTTTGAGTAATTGATTCAGTCCGGGAGTCCACCTAGAACCCTGTGTTCCGGAAATCTCTACCAGGCATTATTGACTCGTGTTATCTGTAGTTAGCGTTGACTGACGTTAGCGGGACGCTGGTGGTGAGAAGGGTGTTGCTATGGATATCTTCTAGGAGAAGAGGCTCAAGTGAGGGAGCCTGAGCCTGCTTCGCGAAGCGTGAAGCGCGGGGAAGCTATATTCTAGGCAGAGCAAACAGCAGAGCCCTGCTGGTCCAGATGGCACCAAGATATCGATGATTAAAAGAAAACAGGCATATCTTCCGTCACCTGCACGAAACCGCTGGTGGAGGGCTGAGGTGTCTGCATGTGGAAGTAACACCCCGAGCCGTGGTGAGCTCACACAGCTGTGTCTGGCAGCTTTGCTGTGCCACGAGTACTGGCCGGGGCGGGGAGTGGGGGGGTGGGGGTGGGGGTTTGCAGGGAGATTGTGGTAGATGCAGCAAAGCATTCTGGGATGGGGACAGTGGCTTGGCGGTTGTGTGGGCAGAAGTGGGGACAGGTTACAGGCTGAGCAGCAAGAGATGGGAGTGATAAGAAAGGTGGGGTCTCTTAACACCTCTTCTGGGCTTTCTGGGGCTCCGAAGTGGAGGTGCTATGTTGCCTAGCCTTCCTCGGGTCTAGCGCTTGGCACCTGCATCCTGCCTCTCCCTCTACTGTGATTCTCCCCTCCTACCCGACAAAGCGGCTAGCGTCTGGGGCAAGAAGATGGGCTTGTTTACTGATCAGGATTGCGGGGCTGGCCTGAGCTTCTGTTGGGCCCTGAGAGGTGTCCTATAAGTGGCTTCCTTCTGGGTCTTATCCCCCCCCCTCGGTCAATCAGCAGCCCTACTGTCCCTCCAAACCCAAGTTTCTGAAGCTACGGTTCTTGGCAACACATCACCAATCTTCCAGGACTGATTCTAAAGGCTTCTGAGAGATTCCCCACCCTGAGCTGGTGAATTCCTACCATCATTTCTTCCTCTTCCTCCCCTTTCCTCCTATGGCAGAGGGGAGGAAAACCCCTGAGCTCCTATGGTGTGGCCAGTGCAGATCTTTTCGTCTGTTTCCTTTTTGATTTTTATAGTCCAGGCTGGCTTTGCTGGCTTCTGCATAGCCAAGGATCATTTTAAACTTTTGATCCTCCCGCCTCCACCTCCTGAGTGGAGGGATTGAAGATGTGCTGTCTCGGAGCAGAGCCCTACAGTCATGAGCCTTAAGAACTTAACTGGCACACTCTCTTAGCTCCAAGGTCCTGCTGATAGCAGGATGGCACATACGGTCTGAATGAGAAAGGAGATTTCCATCGAGTCAACTCAACGGCTTGCTGGTCTCTTGGAGTTTTATTCTGTGCTTATTAAAAGGATGGCTTTGATATTATTTGCACAGTGGTTGTTTTTTACTCATGTCAATCTGATGAGTCCTAGAAAAAGGCAAACAGATGCTCGAGGTACAGCTCAGTTGGTCAATGCTTGCCTAGCCTGCTTGGATCCCTGGGTTTGATCCCCTCACAGAAAATACAGGGTGTGGTACCACGTGCCTATAATCACACCAATTGGGAGGTGGAGGCAGGCGGATCATATATTCAAGGTTATCTTGGTGCTATATAAGGAGCTGGAGTCAGCCTGGGCCACATGAGACCCTGGAGAGAGAAAGTGGAGGAGGGGAGGAAGAGGGAGTGAAGGGGGAGAGAGGGAGACAGAGAATTGGTAGTCAGCAACTTGATTAATTTTCAAACTCCTTCCTGGTTGCTCTCAGCTCAGTGACATCCATATTTTCTCCAGGGCACTGACAGGTGAAAGAACTGGGAAAATTAACATCCTTGAGATTAGATACATATACTTGCCCAAAACAAACACGAAAACCCAGGAGGGATTAACAGTCAGTCCTTTTTTTTTAAAAAAATGTATTGTTTGGCTAGCAAATTTACGAGGGCATAAGACAATCCGTAAGAAAAACAAAGCATACAAAAGACTCTAAGCAAAATAAACACTGCAGAGGGAAAGAAAACTCACTCCGACAGCACAAGCAAACAGGACAAGCCTACAGGGTGAGCTTGTCAGCCCAGCCCTGGGTCCTGACTCCAGCCTGCCAGGAAATGTGAGGTGCTGGCCACCTGGGGAAAACCTTCAGAGCACCAGCATGAGAAATCACCATGTGTTTTGAAAACGAAACCCAGTTTCAACCACAACCCAAAACATGACTTGTGGGTGACTCTGAAGGAAAGCAGAGGCTGGTTGGTCACAAGGCCCACCTTTCTGGAAGCTTCTCCAGAAGCCTGGCATCCTGTGCCTCACACTGGCCTTACAACTGCAATTCAGCTGAGCCCCCACCCCCTACTAGATCCAAGATCTTGAATCTTTGATTTGGGAAGTCAGTGTCTCTCGGAGGGAGCACTGTGTCCATGTGGCAGGGGTAACCCCATCTTTCAGGCTTGAGTGCATGGGTTGCTTGCCAAGTAGAAACGACAAGCCCCGAAAGTGCTCAGGGTCACCGACCTCAACCCAGTCGGCATCAGACACCGAAGGGCATGTAGCAACTGAGATCAAGGGGGAAGACATGGTTCCAGGGTATCCAGGGAGGCTCGGGAGATGTGAGCATCTGAGGCCAGTGATGATGGTGTGTGTCTAATCCTAGTTCTGGGGAAGCGGAGGCAAAATGGCCATGAGTTCAAGACCAACCTGTGCTACATAGTAAGACTGTTTCAAAACAAAGGAAAGGGTTGGGGAGGCAGAGCAGTCACCAAAGCACTTGCAGTGAAGCTGCAGACTTGAGTTCAGTGCGCAGAACCCATGTGAAAATGCGGGTGTGGTAGGCTGTGCTGGTAGCTTCTGGCCATGAGACACCTTGTCTCAAAGGAGGTCACTAGGGTTCCCGAACATAACACTTCAGGTTGCTCTGGGGGACACACACACACACACACTCACGGCAAAAACAGAGATGGCCACCTTGTTTGGAGCCACGTTGCCGCGGCAGCCAATCATCTGAGTGAGAGATCAAAGAGTGTTTCCTGAAGCTTGACCATCCAGAAAGAAATGGTAACCCCCAAAGCTTCTTGATAGAGAAGGAACCCATTGTCTCTGCCTGCTGCTGCCAGAGCACTGGGAGGGTGAGAGACACCTGGGTTTACATTAGTACTAACGGGCAGCTGTAGACCTCAAACCACATTTCCTGATTGAGCCTCTGTCTTCCTCATCTGCAGAATGGGTGTGATAAGAAACCTCGGGAGGCTATTGGAAAGAGTGAGCAAGGAATGGAAATTATAAAAAAAAAAAAAAAAAAAAAACCAAATAGAGCAAAATCGGTGCTTCTGGGGATGGACTCTAGCACCCTGAGAATGTCCACCTGGCTCCTACCACTCAGCCACATCCCCAGATCCTGAACGCTCTTCTGAACAGCTCCAGGTACAGCAAGAGCCTGAAGATATATAGCATCACTATAACCATCACTATAACCTGGGGTGTGGAGAACGCGGG
>BDUI01000152.1:84940-106756 GCA_002335545.1 Apodemus speciosus
GCCTGCCTCTGCCTCCCAAGTGCTGGGATTAAAGGCGTGCGCCACCACCGCCCGGCCCTTTCTTTCTTTGAAACAAGGCCATACTGTGTACCCTTGGCTGGCCTGTATCTGACAGATATCCACCTGCCTCCTAACCACCAGAATCAAAGCCGTATACCACCACCACACCCAGCCTTTTCCAGGTATGCTGGAGACCCAGTCTCTGGTCCGCAGGCTATCCTTAGCATGATCTCTTACCCAGTGAACTATTTCCATAGCCTTGAGCTACATTCTTGAAGGGAGTCTGATTTGTGACGTCAGGCCAGGCGTCTGTTGCAGGGTTTAAGACAGCATTACCCCGCAGGTCCTGGTCCCCATCTCCAGTGTGGTGTCACCTGGCTCTGACTGGTGACAGAACAGGGGTGGGGGGGTGGAGCAGAGCCCCAGGCATTGGGTGTAGCTCTGCCTTTCTCCACAAGTTCCTTGGTGAGGAAAGCAGTCTAGAAAGTGAGCGCTCTGGGCCTTGTGGGGATGGGGGATGGATGTGTACCCTCGGAACTCAATATGATGGTATCTTGAGTTCCAGAAAGCCGCCAGGGCATTGTGGGTGTATTTGTAGCTGGAGTGTGGGTTGTGTGGCTTCATAGTGTATCTTCCCGAGCTCAGGTATGACTTGGGTGACTTTGACTTACCAAGTGACCTCACAGAAGTTTCCCTGAGCAGAAGTCTGTACTTGCCCCGTACCACCCAAGTCTTGCTGCCTGTGAGGCGCTTGCGCTACAGTGAGCTGTAAACGGCCCAGAGTCAGACATACCACAGAGGTCTGGGATGCCCCTCTCCCCCCATCCCAAGCTGCGGGCTGAGGAGGAACTGTGGGCATGAGTCATTTGAAATTGCTGGAGGGCTGGGCCAAGCCCCAAAAATTGCAGTGGAGGACGGGGGGGGGGGCAGACATTACTGGTGAGGAGATGGCAGCTGGTGTCCCGGCTGCTAAATGGATGCTCATATATGCCAGGCTCTCAACCCAGGCTGGTTTGTGGCAGAAAGACGGCAAGGTCAGAGAACTGGCACTGCCTCTGTTAGTATCGCTGCTCCGCTTGGAAGCCAGGCCTGGAGCTGCTGCTGCTCTGTCCCCTGGGCTGAGTTTGCAGAGCAGAGCACAAGTGGCTGCTCCCTCCTGGGGATGGAGGGGGGGCGATGATGTCATAAACAGTCTGAAGTCTGCCCTTTGCAAACCCCAGTGATTACAAACCTGGCTGAACCTACAGTGCCCACTGAGTGCCAGCCGTTGGCCTCAATGCTTACGGCCCGTAACTCCGTCCTCCTGACAGACAGCAGAGGCACAGGGCACAGAGGCCCCAGCGGTTGGTGCTGCAGGGTCTACAGGGTCATCCAGCTGCCAGGCAGGAGACAGATTTGAGGCCAAGGCCGTCCTCACTGTTTACCAACCTTCCTCTCTCGTTTCCTTTTGTAAGGTCTGGCACGTGAGCCCTGGGCTCAGCGGTTACAAGTATTAGCCACTCGTGTGCACATGCGAATCTGTCGGTCTCACTTCCCCCCTGAGAGGCAGGGTGGACAGACGCAGGGCTCTCGCCTCGAGAAGTCCCAGAGGCTCGCAAGCCCCCCCCCACTCCCTCCCCCTCCGGATGGCTGTGATATTGGGCAAGGCGCTTCCCCCTCTGGGTCTGTTCTTCCTGCTAAGGGAGGGGTTCACTGCCTGCCCGTGGTTTTTCTGTAGCTCCCTGGCGATGTGGCTTTCCTAGGATGGAGAGTTGGCTTTGTAGTTACACGGGAATTGAACCTAGGATCCTATGCATGCTGGGCGGGTTCTCTCCCATTGAACTGCGACGGAAGTCTACTCCTGGTTCATTTTGAGATGAGGTCTTACTAAGTTGCCTAAGCTGGCCTAGAACTCTCCTTGTAGTCCAGGCTGACTTTGAACTTTCAGTCTTCCTGCTTCAGCCTCCTGGGAATTAGGACAACAGGCCTGTGTCACTGAGGCTGCTATTCTGGTTTTAACTGAACAGGCGTCCAGACATTTGTAGAGGAAACTTACAGTCCCAAGCTGAGTTCCCGAGGCTCCGTCAGGTGTCTTGGGCTGTCCTGATCCCTATCGTCCTCACCTGGCCCCAGCGTTAGTCTGTAGAAAAGGCTTCAGGGTTTTGAGGGCGGCCAGGGGCCTTTCTTGTGTTTTAAAACCATCCCTATCGCTTAGCACCTTTCAAATCTATTTTATCTTCCTTGATGTTCTTCAAATGCATCCTGGCTCTGCTGCCCTCATATGTTCCTCTGATGTCTGTGGAGCATCTCACAATCCCCAAGTCACAGAGAACCTTCTCCTCGGGTTCAGCTCTGGCCTAAGCTGGTATGAAACAGCAGAGGTCAGCTAAGGGAGGCCCGGTTGTGTCTCAGCAGTTGAACTGCTGGCTCTGGGATGCGTGATCTAAACCGCTGGCTGCAGGGACAGCATCCTCTCTGCCTGCTCTGTCCTCAAGAGTGACATACCTCCTATTTCCCAAACTCCAGGCTGGCAGCCTGTCAGTCGCCAGAAACCACAGGAGCTTGATGTAGGCTGTTGGTGGAGGCAGCTGGCATGCATGGGGCCTGGAGAGAGGCAGCTCCGTACAGCTGTGTACAGTCCCCGCTCTGCCGGGCCGGAAGACACTGAACGCTCGGGAGCAGTGTCTGCCATGAGGGCACATTGCAGCTCCCCGGGAAGGGGCTGCTACCAGATCCAAAAGCAACGAGGGCCCCTCGTTCTAGAGACCTGGGACTCTAGAGTGGGTGGGTCCTGCCCCACATCTTGTTCTGGGAGCAGAGTCCCAGGGACACACCGTGCTCGCTGCCCTCCTCTTGTCTCTGGCTGCCAAATCACACCTGAGCACAAGAGTTCCCTTATCTTTTCTTCTCCAGTTTTCAGTTACTCAGTGGGCTGGAAATATTAAGTGGAAATTCCTAGAAACAGGCCGTTCTAAGCAGTGTGATGAAAACTTGAGGACCGGGACTTGGCTGGTCTCCTGTATCCACAGTGTATACGCTGCCTGCCCACTAGTTACTCCGTATCTGCTGTGACGGACCTGGTCAGTATTTCAGAAGGCTTAAGTAACCTGACTTTACTCAGTCATTTCCCTGAAGCACAAACGTGTTTACTCTCCTGCTGGCCCTATTTCACTAATCGAACCCTATCACAGATGTGTGCATAGGAAAAGCGAGGTATGTATGAGAGAACCATGCCTGGTCCGGCTTCTGCCGGTCTCTTGGAACATCAGGGGGTCTGGAGTAGTCAGGAGAGTGAGATGGGACCACGGAGCTCCAGTCTTTGGAAAGTTGACCAGCCCTTGTTCTGTAAATACTAGTGATGGTGATATTGTCTGCGCACCTTCTGAACTTAGCTCTTAATGTAGATTCTCCTTAGGTCAGCACCATCATGGGTAGTGCTGTGGGCTCCGTTATACTGGGTGCTGGCTGGAGTCCCTGGGGAGGAACCAGGTCGAAGCAGGTTGTGTGGTTTGAGGTGGCTTGGGTGGTCGGCCTGGCATGCTGACACAGAGCCCAGTGCTGCTTCTGAGTTGCTTTCTGTCTGCCTGAGGCAGGTAGGGGCCTTTATCCCTTCTCCCGCAACAGTTCACAAATGTGTGCAGGCCACAGTGGGAGTTGGGGGCTGTGATGGAGGGATGTGGGGTTGAGGTGGAGGTGCAGTGGGGAGCGGCAAGGCCACCCCAAAGCTGCCAGGGAGCCAGGCTCTTTGGGGGTGTGGAACAGATGGCATAGTCAAGGAGGCATCCTGGAGGAGGAGCTGCAGGGCAGGCTTTCCAGGGGAGAGAGCCGCACCTGTGAGAGCTGGCAGGCGAGGCCTGTGGCCTGGTGGGTCTGTTCAGTGCAGAACCCGCTGTGCTTGTGGGAGCATCGGGTGGGCGGGGTGGGGTCAGGGGTCAGGACATGTGCTTTAAAATTGGGGGCGGTTTGAATAAGTCACAGGTGAGCCTCAAGTACCAGGCTGGATTGTGCTCAGTCTCGGAGTATCAGGAACTGACCACAGGAGGAAGGAAATTGTTTTTAAAAGACTTGCATTGCTTCATAAGTGAAGAACCAAGAGTAGAAGGATCTGGATTCCGCCAGTGTCACAATAACCCTCCTTAGCATGGATCTTGAGACCACCACAGGTGCTGGGGACTCTGTGCCCTGGGAAGTTCCGTCTGGGACAGTTCCTTCTCTCCAGTCCCTTCGGCACTCTTAGATAACTCTGGGCTGAGGCTGCCTTCTCAGAGGGAGCGTCTTCACCCCGTCCTGTCTCCTCTCTGTGTGTCTGTCTGACATCAGAAATTGACCTCTTGCTATCTCTTTACCCATGTGTATCTCTGCCCCTGCTCCTCCCCCTTCTCTGTGTGCGCGTGTGCACGTGTGTACACACATGAGGAGGCCTCAGGGACGTTGGGTGTCTTCCTGTGTTCGGTCTGCATCTTAGTTTATGAGAAAGTGTCTCTCACTCACCACTCCCAGTAGACTGGGAAGGCAGCAACCCCCAGGGGACATTTCTCATCGCTCACCACCGCAATGCTATGTTTTAGATGTCACCAGCTTACCTTGGCTTTTATGTGGGACTTGGGGATTTAAACCCAGGTCCTCTTGCTTGCACAACAAGCACCTTATCTACTGAGCCATCTCCCCGGCCCTCCCCCGTCTCTACCTGTGCCTGCCGCCCACCAGTCTCTCCTGGTCGCCATCTTGCCCATCTGTCTCTGCTCCCTCATCTCAGTGTCAGCTCCCACTGCTGTTGGTAGTTGCCTTCTTCATCTGACTCCCCAGCTCTCATCCCTCTGCCCTGCTCCCCTCTCTCTGACACACACACACACACACACACACACACACACACACACACACACACACACGGAGCCCTTCCCCTTTTCCACTTCCTTCGACCAGAGTGACATCTGCCACCAGTTCCGTTCAGATCCTTCTCTTGGAGCTGTGCAGGATGTTCATGTGGCCCTCTCCAGGCCTCCCTTCCTTCCTGCCCCAGGGCTGTGGGAGGAAGAGGAAACCCCAGCGGGCCTCGATAGGAACGCGGTGAGGGAGGGGATGGCTACTATGGTATGATAGACTCCAGTACTCAGTGCACGGGTTACTAATCCTCGGGACCCCTGACACCCACACACAGTAGGTGCTTTTTATTTAAAACCCTTCTATGGTGTCACAGTGTTGCCTTTACCTACCTGCTCGAGCACATAGTAGGCCCACGGTGGTGGTGGCTGTGGTGACAGCAGCAGCTCCTCCTTGTCTTCCTCCTCCTCCTCTTTGGTGGGGGCAAACAGGGCTTCCTCTGTTTAGTCCTCGCTGTCCTGTGTCTTGCTACGTAGGTGCCTCCACACCCAGCACATATCTGGATGAAGAGTTTGGAGTCTGAGGAGGAGGGGGAAAAAGTGTTAAAAGCTGGGGCCAAGCCCTTTCTTTCCTGCAGCGGGAAACTGAGGCCTGAGGCTAAACGTGCCTAGTGTTGGTATGAAGAGCGGGGGATGGGAATAGAAAGTGGAGCTTTCTCATGGGTGGGAGAGAGGCCTGCCAGGCTGTTCAGGGGAAAGCCCTCCTGGGAGGGGAGACCCACAACCCCACCCCACCCCACCCCGGGGGATCCGGGCCACACACTCCATACTGGACCCTGGGTCTTAGTAAGGATGCTGGGGTGAGCCCACTACTTCCCTGTGGTGGAGCTTGCTCTCTGCGGCCAGAGGGCCAGAGACGTGATGGTTCAGCAGGGAGTCAGCTCCCAGTCCTCACTCCCAGCAAGTGTCCGAGAGCTGCACTGGTGCCGCTGGGGTCAGCACTGGGGCACCCATGGAAGAAGACCCCAGCCCCTCTGCCTCTTCCTGCTAAACCTTTTCCCATGGGTTGGTCCTCTCTGAGATGGTCCTGGAGGCTCCCTCGGAGCCCGGCTGTGCCTCGCTGTCGCCACTGCGTCCTCTGCACAGGCTGCTGCTCGCGAGGTCCCAGGCTGTCTTGTCCCTGACTCCTTGGTCTCAGCTGTCTCTCCTGTCTTGGCACCCGCCCCGATTTGCCAGGTGATTCCTGTCCCAGCTCTCCTTTCTGCCTGCTGCCTCCTTATCTGACCCATGAGTTCCCCAGCATCCGACTCCTCTGGCCTTCACCAACCCCGTGAAGGTTGCTGGGGACATCACCCTTAGCTCGTTCCTTGGTGCGATGACAGAGAAGGATCCCCTCCTCCCTGTCCTCGTTCCTGTTGTGTTGCATGGGAGCTCTCGGGCCAGGTCCAGGGCCCGTCTCTAAATTCAGGTTTTGCAGTTTGGCGTGCTGAGGCCTTTGGTTGTGAAAGGCATCTTCTTTGTCCCTCTCGTTGCTGTGAGAGGACACCTCCCCCACCCCCCAATACAGTCTAAGGAAGTGTTTGTTTTCGCCATAGGTTGAGGGGCCGGCCGGTGGTGTGAGATGTCCTAGTGGAGCAGCGTGAAGTGGCTGGTCACACTGTGTGCTCTGTGAAGTGGGCGCTCACACCACTTTCTCCTTTTCACTCACTCCAGGACCCTAACCTGTGGGATGGCGCCCCCACACTCAGGTCTTAACTGCTCAGTTGACCTAGTCCAGAAACTCCATCACAGATGTGCCCAGCGGCCTGTCTCCCCTGGGGGTTCTCAATCCTAGAAAGTTAATGTATCCACCCTCAGAAAAGAAGAATGTTACTCCTGCCCCTCTGAGCTTTGTGAGGGACTTTGCAATGCAGCTGAGCCCTGCCTCGGGCACCCCACAATGCAGCTGACCCCGCCTTGGGTACCCCACAATGCAGCTCACCCCACCTCTGGGCACCCAACAGTGCAGCTGACCCTGCTTTGGGCACCCTAGAATGTATCTGACCCCTATCTAGGGTACCCCACAATGCATCTGACCCCACCTCAGGCACCCCACAATGCAGCTGGCCCCACCTAGGGCACCCCACAATGTAGTTGACCCCATCTTGGGTACCCCATAATATAGCTGACCCTGCCTTAGGTACCCCATAGTGCAGCTGAGCCCACCCCGGGCACCCCAAAATGCAGCTGGCCCCACCTTGGGTACCCCATAGTGCAGCTGACCCCACCTAGGGCACCCCACAATGCAGCTGACCCCGCCTCGGGTACCCCACAATGCAGCTCACCCCACCTCTGGGCACCCAACAGTGCAGCTGACCCTGCTTTGGGCACCCTAGAATGTATCTGACCCCTATCTAGGGTACCCCACAATGCATCTGACCCCACCTCAGGCACCCTACAATGCAGCTGACCCCACCTCAAGCACCCCACAATGCAGCTCACCCCGCCTTGGGTAACCCAGCTGGGGCACCAGACACCCAACAGCATGAAGTGCAGACCTTGTCCCCTCCCCTTGGAGAACTGACATGCTTTGGAGAAGGGTAGACGCCAAGGGGCTAGTGAAGGCGCTGGTGTCCTAGGAAGGAGGAGGCATCAGGGGAGCAGGCTGGGGTGGCCACGCTTGGGTGTGCAAGGGTCACTAGGCAGTCGTCACTTGGGAGAGGAGGCAGCAGGGGAAGGCTTGGGAAACCGGTATCAGTGCTCGGGCAGAATGGCTCATACGCCAAAGTCACAGAGCACACAAAGCACACACAGGCGTTTGATGTGACCAGCCCTCTGTTGGGGACTGTCTGGGAGCCCATGTCCCCTCTGCCTCTTGGTAGTGCTTTTATTGTCCCAGCTGCTGGTGGCAGAAGGGTGTCTGGTGTTAGGCTGCATGTCTGGGAAGGAAGAAGGCACAGGGTTCAAACCTGGATTCTCTCTCTGCCTGGGTGTGGGCTCAGGCTGCAGCCCTGCCCTGCTGTGCAGCCACGGGGTCCAGGACTCACAGGGTGCACGGCCGCTTGCCTGAGGGAGGCTGAGGTGGTCGCTGTCCCGCATGCGGGGTGGGTGTGGGGATACTGCACATTCCGGAGCGTGGGACACCCCGCTCTTACCCACTGTCTTCTTGTTTTCTCTTGGATCTGAGGCTCCTCCTCTCTGTGAGGACTAGAAGCATCCAGGATTGAAAGGCTGTGGAGGACTCAGTTGCTGGGTCTGTCTCTAGCCAACTCTTGAGTCCTCTGGGCTCAGAGTCTGGCCGGGCTCTGACCGAGGGCAACCTGGACAGCAGTCTTGCCTTTTCTGGGTGTTCAGTGGCATTGGGACCTCTTGAGGACCCACAGGCAGCTGGGTGGAGGGGCGCTGAGTAGGACTGCTTGATGCTCATGTGACGATTACAGATTGTAGTCTCACGGTTCCCGAGGATTGGGTTCTTCTCCCATTCTACAGACCAGGAGACTGAGGCTTAGCAATGCTAAGGGACCCTGCCTGGTGGCGTTTGGCTGTCTGGAAATGGCCAGAGCTTTCCCATAGGCTCCTTAGACTCTCTAGCCCTCAGGAAAAGACGCCCCACCCACTCCAGATCTACCCTGTGCTTCCTGGGACTTAGTTTTCTTGTTCTGAACGGTTTGGGAATGTAAGAGGCCCTCTAATTTGTCTCTGTTTGGTTGTCTAGGAACGGGGGAGGAGGAGAGGCCAACAGTTTGTCTGAGAGGGAGCTGGAGCTAGAAGGGCAGGAAATGGCCCCAGTAGGTGCTGCCTCAGAACTGAATCTATGGGGTGTGTGTGTGTGTGTGTGTGTGTGTGTGTGTGTGTGTGTGTGTGTGTGTTGGCCCAGCTTAGCTTCATAGTTAGTTGCTGTGTAGCCCAGGCTGGTCTTGAACTCCTGAACCTCTTGCCTCATCCTTAGCATACTGGGATTTTATGTATCGATCACCACGCCCAATCTATCTGATAGTTGTGATTGTGACACCCCTGCCCACCAGCCCTACTCCCCACCCTGTAGTAACAAGCCCGAGATCCCCACGAGATTAAAGCCCAGTGCCGCTTGGCCGAACCACAGAGGAGACGGAGCCCATCCTGTTGGGACCATTACACCCAACAGAAGTGATGCTCGCTCTGCATTTGTTCTCGTCTGGCCTGTCCACTTCTTGGCCACAGGCCACTGCAAAGCCTTACAACAGTGCTGGACTTGAAGCCACACCTCTGGGGCTCAGGGAAGGGGAAGTTAGCCGGAGACATTCTAGGTAAAATGTGCCATGTAACCCAGAGCTTCCTGTAAATGCGCTCTAGAGTGCGCTTCCTGTGTGGAGCACAGGTGCACCTCCTGGGGGGGAGGGAGGGAGGGAGGGAGAAAGAGAGAGAGAGAGAGACAGAGAGACAGAGAGACAGAGAGACACAGAGAGAGAGAACACCTCAGCCCTCACAGAAGGCAGGAAATAGAGTTGGCTTAGTCATGTAAAAGCCTGAAGTCTGAAGATCACGTGGGGCTTTAAGTAGGCACTTGTGTGGATGCTGAGGTCAAGAAGGTCTGTTGTGTGCCTGTCGCTTGAGTCAGGCTGTGATTAGAGACATCCTGATGCATGGTAATGAGGTTTAAAAAAAAAAAAGCAATGTATTGACTGTGGGAAAAGGGAAGTGTGCTACCTTCAGGCACAACTATTTCTCTCTGTGTCTCTCTGTCTCTTTCTATCTCTGTGTCTCTGTCTCTCTTTCTCTCTGTGTCTCTCTGTCTCTTTCTCTCTATCTCTGTATCTCTGTCTCTCTCTTTCTGTCTCTCAGATATCTCCATGGAGTTCCCTCTTGGGCAATGCTCTCCCCATTCACAGCTCTCTGCTGCCTGCTTACCTGTCTCAGCCAGAACACAGCCACGTCCCCAGAAGTTCCCAAAAGCCCCAAGGAGTCGAGTCCACCCACAGTGAAACCGCTAGGTTGTACCACTGGCCAGGCCTTGTCTGCCGTCCTGGGCTTGGGGTCCGCAGATGTCCATACTGAGGAGGAGCTGGGACAACCGCTGTGTGTGAGGCCTTTGCTCTCCTGTTTCACAGATGAGAAGACCAAGGCCCAGAGACAAGGAAGCAAACAGGACACATTCTCCAAGGCCTCTTATGAATCTCCTTCCTTCCCTAGCTCCCTGGTGTATAAAGACAGTCAGTGAAGTGGCCTCACACACATGGATGAGCCTTTGAGGGTATCAAGTGTAGAAAGAGAGGGAGGGGCCGGGAACCTTGTCTGGCCCTCAGCCCACGAGACTGAGGAGCAGCAGGGCCAGGGCAGTTGTCATGGAAAGTGAGGGACAGTGTTGGGGGTCTGCTTAACCTGCACTGAGTGTCTGGGCTCCTTGAGGAAGGTAAGGTGAAGCTTCAGGGGAGATAACTGGGGTGCATGTAGACAGCTGGGACTCGGCAGAGACATCAGCTCAGACAACCCAGGAAACGGCAGTAGGTTTTGGCTCCTGCAACAGAAGCGCCACCGTGCATGGCTTCAGGCGCTGCTGGATCCAGGAGCCTGACCTCCAGGCTCCCTGTTGTTACCTTGCTGCCCTGTCTCCTGGGTTGTCCTGGGGTGGCTTCCCCCACCAGCCTCTGTGGCTGCTGCCTCTAGGAGGCCCTGCATGTCTAGGCCTTATCTTACTTAGCTTCACCCTCTAGATCCTGTGGAAATATCCAGTCTGTTTCCATTGACCTGGGCAGGTCATATGTCCAGCCTGAGCCACCTCTGTGGAGCCTGCTCAGGAGAGAGTGCACGGTGCCCTCCGGCTGGCAGAGGGACCCTTGCTTCAGGCTGGAGGTCTGGTTCTTGGTAATACTTGGATCTGAGGCGGGGAACTTCAGAGTAGTGATATACCAGTGCCTTTAGGGCCTGCATCTCCGAGGGACCGAGGTAGTGGAAGGAAGTGGGTGGAATCTAAGGAACAGGGTGGGAACACGGGAAGGAGGCACTTGGGTGGGGCTCACAGAGCTGTGGCGTGCCTGGATTCCAGTGTGCTCCCACATGGAAACTGGGACAGGAGGTTGGAGCCCGGGCACTTGAGGGGGTAAGGGCTGTGGATTGACCCTGATGGAGGGACTTTGGTGTTTTCTGGAGGATTGTGGGGCTCTGACAGGGTGTGGGGTGAGACTTTGGCTTGGTGTTATCCAGGAAGGCTCAGAGGCCCAGACAGGGAACAAGGAGTTCCCCACAGGTTGCAGATATAGGTGAATGATCAGAAAACTTCCAGAGAGGCCAGCAAGATGGCTCAGAGGGTAAAGGGGTTTGCTGCCAACCCTGACGACCCAAGTTTGATCCCTAGGACCCCACATGGTGAAAGGAAAAAAAAATAACTTTTGCAAGTTGCCCTTCGACCTCTACAAGCATACTGTGGCACGCATGCCCCGCTACACAAATAAATATATATATAATAAAAATTAAGTAAGCCTAAGAGAAGGGGAGAGGGAAGAAGTTACAGAAAAGGTCACTGGGTCAACCAGGTGATGGCTTGGAGACATGTAGGGCCTGGTCCCAGGCCCTGAGGGGGTCAGTGTGTGTACACACACACACTCTCCTGGGTGTGTAAATAACAGCCAGGCCCCAAACAGCCGGAGGGGACTGAGCCAAATGAGGCCTGTGGGGCACCTGGGTGGAGGCAGGAGTCATGGTGGAGGAGCACAGGCCAAATGCTGACCGACCGCAGGCGTCTCCCTGAGCCTCCCGCTCTGCCTTATTTGCTGCAGTGAGCCAGGGGCGGCAGCCAGAGAGCTCGGGGGTCCTGGGCCCCCCACTCCCAGGGTTACAGAGGCAGACCACCTGGGTGCTGGGATCTGAACTCGGGTCCCCATGCTTGGGCACTGAGCAGTCCTGCCGAGTGTCTGCCCCTCACTGTCTCTCCCTCCTTTTTGCCGGCTGACTGCTTCTGCTTCGTTCTCAGGACCCTAGGTGCTCCTGAGAAGCCAGCTGAGCAGACAGGGCAGAATTGGAGGCCAGCAAGGGGTCCTGGAGGTTGAGGTCACCAGGGGACAGCTGGGAGCTTGTCCCTTCGTCCTGGGGTAGCCGTGAGGAGGGGCAGGCAGCGGGCCCACAGGCTGCTGGCCCATAGCTGTTTTACGGAGTGTGAGCCTGGAGTCTGTGCCAGGCTTTGGTTTGGGTGACATGACCAGGAACCTTGGCGTGTGTAGCCTTCGTTCCTGGCTTGGGATGAAAGAGTGTGAGAGCCTGTGTGTCCCTCCGCGACGACCAGGAAAAAAGGCTGCTAGTGCTGTACCACGCTTCAGCCCCTGTGAGCCCCGGGCACTGAGGGTACCTTGCATTTCTGACTCTCTTGGGTTGGTTTTCTGTTCCGTAAAGTCCATGTCATGGTCTGGTCTTATCATGTGTCTTCCTCTTGGCTAACTGGGCCATGTTTATTGATCTGTGTTTGTTCATCCTGTTGGCGACAGGCACCCAGGTTGTTCCCAGCAGAGCTTGCTGGGAACACTCAGTACGTACACCTTGGGGAGCACTCTGTGCACCTCGGGAAACACTCAGTGTGTGCACCTTGGGGAGACACTCAGTGTGTGCACCTCAGGAGACACTCAGTGTGTGCACCTCAGGAGACACTCAGTGTGTGCACCTTGGGAGACACTCAGTGTGTGCACCTTGGGGAGTACTCTGTGAACCTTGGGGAGCACTCGGTGTATGCCCCTTGGGGGGACTGGCTTGATGCAGTTCTGATGGATGCATCCTTTACCAGGGACAGCTCTGGGTGACCGAGGAGTGTCACATCAGTATGCGGGTCTGTAATCCTGCAGACTTCCTACAGGCCATTGGCCTACAGCTGGTTTATGGGGTGTGAATCTGGGGTCAGTGCCAGGCCCATGGGCAGCATAGCCAGATGAGCAGGCGCCATTCACCCGCACACCATGGAGCCAGAGAGTTAGTGCCATGTCCACACTTGCTGTGGCCGTTGTTATCTTCGGGCACAGAGATCCCATGGTACCCTTAGCCCATTTCCCTGATGGGAAATACCGAGTCCTGGGTGTCTTGCTCAGCTGCCAGTTTGGACAGCCATTGTCTCTTTAACCCATTTGTCTGCTAGGTTACCTATGCCTGGCTGGTTTCACCGAGCTCTCTATAGATCCTGGACACACATCGCTTGTCCACACACACGAATCTCTCTGTCCTACTGGGCATCATCTGATCAGCCCAGTAGGAAATGGGAGTTCTGAGCTTTTGAGTCATTGATGTGCCGAGCCTAGAGGTGTGAGGCGGTAATTCCGGACGCTCCGGAACTAAGGCAGGAGGATCACAAGGTCTGCGGGGGTGCTCAGCCATGAGTGGGTCTACCAGAGGAGCCACGGCCACCCTGGGTCAGACCATGCCACTCTAGGAGTGACTCTAGGAGCTCAGCGTATGTGGAACCTTTGAGGCACCAGATGCTCAACAGTAAGTCTTACGGCGTCTGAGCACTAACCGGGCGTTTTGCCTGAAGTCAGGCTCATTGTTGAGATGCGCCGGAGGCACAAGGTGGACACCAGGTGCGAAGATCTTTGTAATTAAATTGGAAGAGTAGACCCCAGCCTGGCACGGTGCCCCACACCCGCGACGCCAGCACGGGAGGCCAAGGAGGGAGAAGCTGAGTCACAGTCCGGCAGAGCTATGGTAACCTTGTCCTAATAAAAGAAGCAGAGAATCAGCTCAGTAGCGACTGCCGGCTGTTAGCGATGGTGTTTTGTACACCTTGAACTGGGAGCTGAGTATGTGGCTTACATGTTTTTGCACGGTGCTATTGAGAGTTACACAAAGATGGTGGAATGCTCTGGAAAGGTGCAGGCAGCATGGCTGGGTAGGGTTTGGCACCCCACCCCTGCTTTCATCCCCCCCCCCCACCTCGCTAACCATGCTTTCCAGGATCCACCTGTTGCGTCACCTCACCCAGGTGGCTTCGTCCCGGGGTGGAGAGCTTGGCCTGCCATCACCCCATTGTATGTACTCTTCAGGAGCGTTCAGATCCTCCATGGTGCAAGGTGTTCCGGGGCGGCCTTGTGGAGCCCTGTGGAGTGTGTGTGGAGTGTTCTCTGTCTTCCTCTCTGACCTCTGGGTTATATCCCATGTCACTTCTAGGGATGCCGCAGCACAGAGAGGTGCAGCAGCTTGCCCAGGGTCGCACAGCTACATGGGCAGAATTCTGAGCTAGAATGCTGACCTTATGGGTTGAAGCCCTACCCCATCCCTGAAATGTCTCTGTATTCATCAGGCAGTGTACCTCTGAGAGCCTCGGTTTCCCCGTCTGTTGAGCTGGGGTGCAGCCTTGTTCACTTAACGTTGTACAGTTGTTTAAGTAGTGAGGCATTGCCATACCGGCTCAAAGGACCTTGTGTTTACTGACTGACCCTGAGTGCTCATCCTCCAAAGGAGGAACTGAGGTTGTACCATGCTGCAAAGCACAGATGAGGTCCCAAGGGTGCCACCTATTTCCTCGCCACCCCCCATCCTGTGTCACCTACACACCATCCCATGTCAACTATGAAGCATGGGAGGCAGACTTGCTCTGTGCCCAGCTGGTTCTCAGTCCCGCATGGCTGGGCATGAACCAGATGCCCAGCCCAGAGGCTGTCTCCTCCCTTGGGAACTCTGTCATTTGCTGAGCTTCCATGATTGCGTGTTCTTAGAAACTCTGAAAGCCAGAGTGACCGGGCCAGTAGGACGCCTAGGGGACCTTCTGGGGGCTAGATCCAGAAGCCATAGGCAGCAGGGGACTTGGAGGTAATTGGCTCCTGGCGGCTCATCCAGACACCTCCTTCAGCCTAAATCGCCACACCTGGCAGATGGGGGGACTCTCCAGCTTGATGAAGACGTCACAGCCAGGCAGTCCAAGGTTGGTGCTGACAGAGCCGGGCTATGGTGGGAGGGCTGGGTGCCTTCATCATCTGTGCAGTAGGGGGCGAGCCCGCTGCAGCCTTGAGTCCTTCTGGGTCCCTCTAGGTTCCTCTGCGAGGAGCCATCAGGGCTTCTGGTGTGCAGATGGGTGGGGCTGGTGAGGCACAGACCCAAGTGCTCAGAGTGAGAGTCACATGAGACTCCCGGCACCCCAGCCTTTGCTTCTGTCCAGCAACTCCCTTGGGTACCTGCCACACACGGGGCACAAGAACAAAGTCCTTTTAATAGGTGGGTTGTACATCAAAGGCAGAAGGAGCCTAAATGCCCTCCAGGATGGCTTTGACCAGCCGAGTGAGTGGTTTTGCTGCAAGGGTGTGGGAACACTTGAGAAGCACTTGAGGATCTGTGAGTCCTGTCCTTCTGAGTGTGGATCTGTGTGTCCTGTCCTTCTGAGTGTGGATCTGTGAGTCCTGTCTCCTCTGAGTGTGGATCTGTGAGTCCTGTCTCCTCCGAGTGTGGATCTGTGAGTCCTGTCTCCTCTGAGTGTGGATCTGTGAGTCCTGTCTCCTCCGAGTGTGGATCTGTGAGTCCTGTCCCCTCAGAGTGTGGATCTGTGAGTCCTGTCTCCTCTGAGTGTGGATCTGTGAGTCCTGTCCCCTCTGAGTGTGGATCTGTGAGTCCTGTCCCCTCTGAGTGTGGATATGAGTCCTGTCTCCTCTGAGTGTGGATCTGTGAGTCCTGTCCTTCTGAGTGTGGATCTGTGTGTCCTTCCCCTCCAAGTGTGGATCTGTGTGTCCTGTCCCCTCTGAGTGTGGATCTGTGAGTCCTGTCTGCTCTGAGTGTACTGCTTCTCAGGCACTTTACCCTGGGCTGGAGCAGGGCCTGGCATGCAGCAGGTGTCCAAGCGGTGTGTACCAGACCATGGGGTTGATAAGCAGTGTAGACAACCTTGCTTTTCTGTTGCCTATAAACAACATGAAGCCTGAACCTCTTCAGACACGATGTGACTCCAAGTGATTTCTCAGGGTTGGGGCTCATTGGTGGAGGATATTTGAGAGCTCCATGCCCTCCTCCTGTCCTGACTCCTGGTTGTGACAACCAGAGCTGTCCTCAGACACTGTTGCCTGTGCTTAAGAGACAAAATCACCCCTTAGGGTGTGACGACACTTGAGTGTCCAGAGGCATGAGTGTGTGGCTTCTGGACAGGAGAGCAGCCTAGTCATTAGTTTAGGATGGGAAGAGCCAGTGTGGGGGTGCTTCCCACTGCTCCCCGTATGCCTTGGAGAAGAGGAGGGATTACAGACGTGTGCTACCACACCTGGGTCTCACTCTTGACATGCACAGTGTTCCCGTGACCGTGCTGCCAAGTTTGCTTTACAGTAAAGAGTAGGAGAGACCTCCAGAGCAATGCACTGTTGCAAGTGCACACCCTGTGGGTGCTGCCACACCTGGTGCACAGGTCGACCTTGCAGACCAGGGAAGCCACGGTTTTAGTGCTGAGAGCCGTCTACCAGCCTCCATGGGTTGAAGCGTTGAAGATCCGTTTGTGTAGACCAGAGTTCAGAGGGAGAACAATTCCCCCAAGGGTGTCCAGCCCACCCCTGCAGGATCCTGGGCCTCCTGGGCCTGCCCCCAAGGCCCTGTGACCTGCCTCCAGCCTCTTAGGTTTCACTGTTTGGTTTTCACTGGCCCACTGGCAGTCAGGGAGGGGGCAGGCTGCAGGTGGTGGGGTGTTGCCCGTGAGAGCTATGCTGTACTTTTTACCCAGGGTCCTGGGAAGGTCCAAGGATGGAGAGTCTGAGAAGGACCTTGGCAGACAGGTGTCCCATGTTCCTTCACTCTACCTGACTCTTACTGTGTCTCCCAAGTCTAAATTTCCCTTCTTGTGTCTGCTGGGTTGTCATTGTGTATCCTGCAAAAAGGCTTTCTGCAGAGAGTAGAAGGATTCCAAAGTGCTTGGGCATTTTGTGGTTTAGGTTTTGACCATTAATTTTCATTGAATAAACTTAACTGTGAAGTTTCAGCTGCTCCAAAATTGGAAACTCTGTAACAGAGTTTTGTTGGTACACAATAGCTCTTAGATTTTTGTGGAGTATAACAGACACCTGTCAACCCTAACACTCAGAAGGCTGGGGCTAAGTTTAAGTAACAAGGCCAGCTTGGGTTACTCAGAAGATCTTGTCTCAAAATAAACCATCAGGAGGTTTCAAAGTGCTGGACTTTGACATTAGGAATGTTTGACCCATATGAATTATAGTAGTGATAACATCCAGAGTCCCTACTATGTGGCCAGCATGGAGGGTGTGAGGTCAGTAATAGCATCCAGAGTACCTACTGCGTGCCCAGCATGGATGGTGGGAGAACAGTAGTAGCGTCCAGAGTACCTACTATGTGCCTACCATGGATGGTGGGAGGTCAGTAATAGCATCCAGAGTACCTACTGTGTGCCCAGCATGGATGGTGGGAGAACAGTAGTAGCGTCCAGAGTACCTACTGTGTGCCCAGCATGGATGGTGGGAGAACAGTAGTAGCGTCCAGAGTACCTACTGTATGCCTACCTTGGATGGTGGGAGGTCAGTAATAGCATCCAGAGTACCTACTGCGTGCCCAGAATGGATGGTGGGGCTAAACTTGGTTGGCACCATGACCCTGCTGTTCTCCTGAGCACCCTCCCTAGTCACTACGTGTGTATTTTAGGATCCAAGGTCATAAAGCCAGGAAGCAAATCCAGAAGTCACGGGTTTGACTTTCCCACGCGTCCATCTGCTTACATAAATGGTATGAGATCTCAGGTGACACAGGCTGGACTCCAGCTCACTGTGTAGCTGAGAGTAACGCCGGACTAAGGCCCCTCCTGCTTCCGTCTCATGAGACGAGCCGCAGTTCATACCTATGCACCTTCGCACCTGCCTTATGCAGTGTTCTGGTACCTGCTTGGCAAACACTCTACCATCCATAGCGCATCCCCAGCCCAGTGTCCCTTAGGATAGTGGGAGGGTTAGGACAGCAGACACAGGCCCTGTGTAGAGCAGGCTTCCTGCGGAGAACGCCAAGCTCTCCGGCAGCAGCAGCACATCCTGAGGTCTCGGTGATAAGAACTCCCCTCCCACGCATCCTCCGTGTATGATATTTAACTCTTCCCTAATTGAACGTGATAGCAGGTTGATGGTCCTGCCACATGTTAATCATCAGATCAAGCCTCCAAGGCAGGCTAGCCTCAGGGTGCAGACAGGGAAACTGAGGCTGCTTCTACTAACTGCCTTCCCCTCTCCCAGCTGGACCTTGGCAGAGCTACATGTGATCCCAGCCTGTCCAGACGCTTTCCCTGTGCCCTGAACCCCAAGCCTCATGAACCACAGCCCCTGGGTCCTTGTAATTACCATGTGGCCTTGTGGGAAAGAAGCAAGCTGAGAGTTCTGGCTGAGGAAAGGCCAGAGTGGCCAACACAGACAAGCCCACGGGTGAGCTAGGGTGGGCATGCTGATGGGAGCGGCCCCTCCCAAGAGGAGAGCCTGCCTCAAGGAGAAGCCCAGCCCAGATGCAGGACCCCCCCCCCCACCTGGTGCTCCAAAGTCAGAGGGCGACCTGAATCTGCTCCTGGTATGCTGGGGGACGCTCGCAGGGTAAAGGGCACTATCCCTTGGGGTGTTCAGGGTGCAGCCTACAGCCACTGCACCCCCCCCCCCAATGATGTGATTCTGTTATCTGGAGGGGACAATACGTCTCATGCAATCTCACCCACTCAGCTCTGAGTCACAGAGAGGAAGGAGACAGGGACCTGCCTGACCCTCCCTGGGGTACCGAGTGACTCAGGCCCCAGCAAGTGAGAGAAGTGCTGTCTTCCTTCACTTCCCAGCCTCTGGTCTGAGGACTCAACTCTACAGACATGGGTCTGGCCCCTCTGTGCTTGTCAAAGGGGATCATAGACTGAGGATTGGCTCGGTGACGAACATTTTCTCAGCCCCACCTCTGCAGAAATAGGCAAATGTTAGATGAGGTACCAGTTCAGGCACCAGGTTACAGGAGGTGCGGGCTGGGGAACTTGGGATAGAGTTCAGCTTCAGCCTCCTTCTGGAAGCCTCATGGGGAGATGGTTCCAGAGCAGAGAGGGGCTCCAGAGAGTACCCTGGGGTCTGCGCCCACTATTTCTCACTGTGGGCTGCAGAATGTTGTTCTGCCCATTCCCAGGCTGAAGTCCACAGACTCAGAACTTTCACCAATGGCTAGACTGAGGCCACTGCCCTCAGGACACCTCAGGGCAAGCCTATGTGTTCCTTAGGGTGGTGTTCTCTCCTGTGTCCCCAGGTCCCCTGGAGCGAGGTTGGAGGCAGCAGTCTCCGAGCCTGGCCCAGGTCGGGCCTTGCTTTAGTCCTGACTCCAGTGGAGGTATTCTCCCTCTCTGAGCCTCCTGGCCCTCATCTGTGATTGGGTATCAAACGCCACCCTCACAGAGCTTGAGGGAACTCACTGAGTGAACCAGGCAGCCTGGAGCTCAGACCTGCCTGCCTCTCTCTTGAGCGCCGGAGGAGTTAAAGCACTTGAACCTTCAGGAACTGCCCATGAGTATCTTAAACTGGGTTGTACTAAAGTCGTGATGCTGTGCCCTTGAAACCATCTTGTGCATGTGCGTCCCACCCACGTGCCCTGTGTGGTGGTGGTGACTCAGATGCCTTGCCCCAGTATCTTCCACTCAGCCCTATGGGTGAGAGATGCAGCACCCATTTCACATGGGATAGAAACTGAGGCCCAGAGAGGCCAAGTGATGCCCCCAGGATCTGCAACAGAGCAGCTCTCCTAGGGCGACCCCTCCCTATCCCTGCCTGGGACTGTCAGTCTGTCCTCTGCCTCTGTCACCCTTCTTCGTTGATGGTAGGCTAACATGTGGCTCTGCACCCCTCCCGGAAGCTGCTCGTGCAGAGCCTATGGTCAGACTCAACCCCGAGGTCATTTCACTCTTGAAGGTGCCAACTGACCTGGGGTGCCAGTAAGTAGAAGAGACACAGAGGGGAAAAGAACTCCATCTTATCTAATGGCTCCATGTGTCAGTGTTGTTGACACATGTGTGGCACAAGGTGCGTGTATGCCACCAAGAGAAGCCCTGTGTGTCTTCCTGGCACATTCCCATGACCTTAGACCTGCTCACCTGGCTGATGCATCTCAGTCTTACTTGGTCCTTCTCAGTGGATACACTGTTGCTCCCTGTGTCTCCTTAAAGCCTCTGTTACATCTCTGTTACATTTATCCCACTCTGTTACAGGTGTCTGTCTCCTTAAATCTTGTTACATTTCTGTTACATTTATACCACTCTGTTACAGGTGTCTGTCTCCTTAAATCTTGTTACATTTCTGTTACATTTATACCACTCTGTTACAGGTGTCTGTCTCCTTAAAGCCTCTGTTACATTTCTGTTACATTTATACCACTCTGTGACAGGCATCTGCAGATTACAGAGGTGGGGAGTGTCCTGTGGATTGGACAGTTTTAGCGCAGGCTGCCCCACCCCTGCCTGGGGGCCAGCCTCTGATCTCTTGTCCTTTTACAGAGGCTGCCTGTGCATAGGGCCGTCTAGGAGGCCTGTGTGCTGCTGGCTGCTGCTTTGCTGTGAGGTGCGCCTGTCCTTATATCAGGTGTTGCTTCTAGGCTGCCTGTGTATGGCGTCCTCTCCTGGCAGACCCATGTACCCATCTTGCCCCATGTCCGCCTGGGCTGCTGCTCTGCTCTCTGGACCTCACCTGTGGGCAGGCTCCTGTCAGTGCTCCACTATAATGCTCACAGTAGCCGTCACTGCCACAGCCTGACCTCTGCACCGCCCTCAGAGCCGCTGCCATCTTCAGATACACTCCCCCAATGTGACCTGCTGGCTCAGAGGCCCACTGCCAGTATGTACGAGCCAGTCACGAAAAACTGTCTGCCTAACTAGGGACACAAACTGCCACCATTGTAAGACATGATGTTCCGTTCCCCATGGCCTGCCCCACAGGAAGCACACACTAAGTGCTGGGTGTGTGACCTAAGTGGCATTTCAGAGAGAGTGGGCCGGAGGCAGCACTTGCTGACAGGCAAACCCTGGGTCACGCTGTGTCTTCTGAGTCAGCCACACATGCATGGCTTCACACAGGATGCGTTGCGACAAGCACAGAAGAACCTCGTGCTGGCCATGCAGTATATGGCAGTCATGTCAATGCTTTCTTCCCTCTTTTAGGCAGGGTTGTATATAGTCTAGGTTAGACTTAAAAGTGCTATGTAGCACAGACTGACCTCCCATTTTTGATCCTCAACCCTGGGAGTGCTGGGATCACAGGCTTGTACTACTGCACCTCACACTTGACACCTCTCGATGGGCTCAGGCAGAAGCCGCCTGTCACGATTCTACACACTTTACTGTTGACTTCAGTAAGCCACGGTTAAATGACCCAGGTACTGTGGCGCATACCCGTCATCCGATACTTGCAAAACTGAGGCAGGGGAAAAATGAAGAGTTCTAGGCCAGCCTGGGCTACTGAGTGAGACCCCATCCCAGCTCCCTCTCCATGAAGACAGTGAATGTGTCCTAGTGATGGTGACAGTGGTTTTAGTGCAGTGCCCTGCTGTGTGTGCGCACACGTTTGTATATGTGGCCACAGTCAGCTTGTACACAGCGGCTTTACCACAGGCACAGGGATGTGAGGAGCTGTCACCATGGCTACTGGTGGGCAGGCTCACCCCTGTGACCACCACTGCATTGTGCTGCTGTTTGAGGGCGGGACTCTGGGGATGCACATTGGTGTCTGAGTTCACTTCCAGAGATGAAATGGGATATGGCAGGAGTCATACATAATCGCACGTTGTAGTGTCAGCACTTGGGAAGCCGAGGCAGGAGGATTGCTGTAATTAGAGGCCAGTCTGGGTTGCAGAGAGAAACCTTGTGAGTGCTTGCTCTGTCAGCATGTTCTAAAACCGGATGGAGGTTAACACAAGGGTGACCTCAAGGAAGCTGTTCTGGGCGGAGTGTTCTAGAGAGGAAGTGTGTGTGCAGGAGAGCGTGTGTGTGACATGAGAGTTGGAGAATGTGCCTGCCTCTGTGTGCACCCGTGTGTGTGTGTGTGTGTGTGTGTGTGTGTGCACCCGTGATGTGTGAGTGTGTTCTCACACATGTGTGCATGTGTCCCACATTGCTTGCCGTCAG
>BDUI01000152.1:108801-120402 GCA_002335545.1 Apodemus speciosus
TCCCCCTGCCCCCTGCCTGCCCTCCCCCATGTCCCTGCATGTTCCCCAAGTTTAGCAGCAGCCGTGCCCTAAACTGTCCCCTCCCTGTCGGCTCTCTCGGTGGCTCCCCAGTGCAGTGAGTCGGTGCTCTCTGATACCTAGGGTTGCCTTCCCCAGTCATTCCTGGGAGAGTAGCGTGGTGCAGGGTGAGATGGCGGTGCTGCCTGGCAGAGGGTAGCTGAAAGCTTCTTCCCTGGGGCAGGACCACACACCAGGTCTGGGTATGTGCACAGGGGCATTTGTAGGTGCAGCACCATGTCCTGCCGGCTCCTCTGCTCACAGCTCCTTTTCCTTGGGAGCCTCTTGATCTCTTGAGCGTAGGGAAATGCCAGCTTAGAAAGTACAGCTGGATGGGTGTGAGCCAGCACGTCACTCCCTTCTGTCCACCGTGGGTGTCTGTTCCTCAAACTGGCTGTTTCTGTGTGTGCTTGGCACCAGCACTGCGTCTCTTATGTAGCCCAGGCTGGCCTTGAGCTCACTGCGTAGCTGAGGATAGCCTGATGCTTCTTCCCCTTTATCTTCTGCTCTCACCGAATCCTCCTAGTGTGAGTGGTGCAGACGCACAGTAGGTGCCCAGTAAACACTGTCTCCCCGGGGCAGGTGCTCTGATGTGAGTGGCTCCCTCAGATCCCTCTGCCTTTGCTGCCCTCTTCCCTCCTCATGGCTCCTGAGCAGCTAGGGGATGAGCTGAGAGCTGGCGTGAGGCCCCGTCCCCTGATGGTTCATTCTGAGAGCTGCGTGACCTGGGGGGAGGGGGAGGACAGCGACACTGAAGGAGAAAGTGAGTTTGGAAACTGACTTTAACCTGTGTGGTCACCGCTCATTATGTCACTTGCAGAGCCCCGACCTCTTCCACTAAATGGGACAAACCCACCTCGTGGCACCCGCCAGGCAGCACCTGCTTTGGGCGGATGTCCCTGCTCAGCTTCACAGGCAGTCCCTTCCCAGGCCCAGGAGTCCACTCCCTTTTTCAGTTGTGTGTGATGATGCCCCATTTCTCAGAGGAGCTCAGGGAGATTGGGCAGTGGTAGGCCAAAGCCACGCCGCTGGGTCTGGATGCAGGCGGTCTGCATCATTTCTGTGCCTGGCGCACATGTGGAAAACCTGATAATCACTTGGTGCCTTAACCCAGGGAAATGGTGTGAGCCGTGGGGTCAGACGCTGTTTTAGGAGAAAAAAAAAAAAAAAACGTCCCAGACCGCCGGGGTTCCACGGGGAGCATCTGCAGGGAGCATCCGAATGTTTCTTAATCTTTTTCTCCTGCCCATTGTGGGCGTGCCAGGCGGCTCCCTGCCTTAGTGATTCTGCCCTTGGGCACAGTTATACCTGCCCTGCAACCCTCACAGAGCTGGCTGGCCCACAGGAGGCGGAACCAGCGTGCAAGCACGGGGCTGATGGGAGGATGTGGATAGCCCCTGGCTTAGTGCTGACTTGTGATCCTCCCTAAGAAAGGAGAGCTGTGGGCCACACCTCTGAGTAGAAGGCTCCAGAATAGAGGCTGACAGCCCGTGACTGCTCTTGTGGCTGCTGCTCTGGGGTTTGTGGTGTACTGACAGTTTCTGCGGCGGCTGCTCCTGCAGCACACAGTGCTCCCCCTCCTCCACGGAGTGTCCGTGCACACTTCCACACACTGTTATTGTACCACTGCATATGTGAAGGGGCAAACAGGGCTGTGGTCTGAGTGTAGAGGTCAGAGAACCACTCCGTGGGGTCAGTTCTCTCCACATCGCCGCGGGTCCGGGGATTTGAACTCAAGTCAGGCTTGTGCAGCAAGTGCATTTACCTGCTGAGCCCTCTTGCTGGCCCATCTCTGTGTACTGCAAACCACCTCAAGTTGATTTGCACCACAGCGCATTGCAAATGCAGTGGAAATAGATGTTCCATGCTACTGTCCAGGTAAAACAAACATGAATTCCACACAAGTCAACGCAGGCAGTTTTCCCTCCCAGCTCAGGTGAGCCTGTGTACGCAGAACCTGCAGGAGCCGAGTGCACACAGCACCCTGCACTCCAGAGGCCACAGAGACCCGCTGTCTAGGTCATGATGTGCACACAGCACCCTGCACTCCAGGGGCCACAGAGGCTGCCGTCTAAGACAGGATGTGCACACAGCACCCCACACTCCAGGTGCACAGAGTACCGTGTGGGTCAGGGCTATCCAGTATGGTTCCCCCCACTCACTCCAGTGGTTTCCGAGCCGTTGGCATATGACCAAGGCAAAGCAAAGTGAATTTTTCACTTTATTCGGTTGGCTGAATTTAAACCTCTTCTCAACCCCTGTGTCTGCTCTGAGGTGGAAGGTCCATCGGCTGGTTCCTGGGTCTCAGTGAGCCTGTGTTCTTTGGAGAGCGATTGGTGCCAGCTGTGGGGCTGGCAGATCTGGGAACACTTAGCATTTCAAGGGCCTCTGGGGGGCAGCCAGGTTGCCTCCAACTTCTCTGGAAGCTTCCAGTGCCCTCTCTGGATTGCTTGGCTTCTTCCCAGGGGAAGTCAGCCACCATGCCCAGGAGTCCTGGGCCTGAGGGTCTCATGGGGTAGGAGCAAGGTGAGACCCTGTCCAGCCGAGCCTTACTGTATTATCAGGGCTGGATTTCCAGAAAAACCTCCAACAAACAAACTAAATGATAAAGGTGAGGAGTGAGAGAATTCTCTGGAGACGGAAGACCGAGATGCAGGCAGCCACTCCTTGCTCCTTCCTGCTGTGACACAAATGGGCAGTCACTGCTGGTGTTCCAGGTCCTTCTGTCTTGCTGAAGCCTCCCAGCAGCCCCTGTGTACAGACTAGGGCAGCTGAGACTCAGGTCTCGAAGGTCAGGGACTCTCCCATCTTTAGAGCCGTGTTCTGTACCATCCATACCCCAGCATCTGAGACAGGACCAAGGAGGGACATAGACTGTGAGATGATGCACGTGTGTCTGTGAAGCCTGCCCTCCCCAGACCCTTCCCAGGCTGTGAGTGCCCTCTTGGCATGTTAGGTCCCTGGGGATACAGCCTGACCCTGAAGCATGGTGTTTGGAGCTGGGTTATGAATACTCACAGACCGGGATGGGAAACAGATTGTTCTTGAGTTAGCTGGTTAGGAAGGTCCTCTCTACTCAGTGGGGCTTCAAGACACAGGCGCTGGTTGGGTGGTGGGTGGTGGAAACCAGACATTGTCTGACTACAGGGAATGCCATACCTGGGTACATGGTACCCTTTGGGAGCTCACAGTGCCCAGCCTGGGTGATCATGCCTGGCATTCCCTGGGTAGTGACAAGGATGCTGTTGTATTGTTTGCTTTTCCTGATGCCCAGGACTGAAGAGGGGGGAGGCTGGCAGAAACTCCCCATGGCAGCAAAGGTCTCTCCCCTAAAAGCCATTGTCTAGTGCCTTGGGGAGCCCAAAAGCCCCTCTGCCTCAGCCTGCCCTGACTCAGCATCTCCATTGCTCCGCAGGACTGTCAGGGCAGGAAGCCGTGGTGACCAGGCTCGAGGACTGGTGCTTGGAAATGAGGGCGCCCAAGGGAGGTGAGTCTACGCAGAGACCCCGCTGTCCCGGCACAGCCCCTTCGTGCTGCATGTTCCCTGTCTCCAGCACTAGTGGGCAGGCGGGCAGGTGGACAGGCGGGCGGGCAAACTTTGTGCACAGAGCCAGGTATACACCGGGAATGCCAGCACGCCGGACACTGCAGGTGGATTGTGGGTTCTAGGGCAGCCTGGGCAGTGCTTGCTGAGTGCCTCCTGAGGGCACCATCCAATCTTCACGATGTTGGAAATGATTACCATTATCCCTGCTCTCCTTGGCTGAAGAGAAATGTCTCGTGTCTACATCGTGAGCCAGCAAGCTGCAGAGGTGGGATTTTAACCCAGCTCTGCAGAACGTGTGCCTGTTCCCTTCACTGCAAGGACAGCAGTGGCTCCTCAAGCTGCCCTCTGGCTCATCCCACCTGCCTACGAGGAGCCGTTTTCTTCTGGAAAAGCATGGCTTTGACCCTGGCTGTGTAGCTCTGAGCATTCTAGAATTATAAAAGCACAAAATGCAGGCCGGATGTCTGCCAGACTTTAGATTCTGAATGACTTAATGGGGGTTAAACTGGCCATTCCATAACCTTTTCCTTCTAGGGCCATTATGTCAGTCTCCAGCCACAGGTGCACATACGCATGCACACACACATGCATGTGCATGCACACTTGTGTGCACACTCATATGCTTGCATATGTGCGCTGTACAGCCCCATTCTGTAAGCAGCGTACAGTTAAAGCATTCCCCCTACACACAGCACCTTTTCACCCCTAAGGGCAGTGGTTCTAATTCCATCAAGAGTGTGCTTGGTGGCTCCCAGGGTGTCTTGGCAGAACAGTCATTGTGAGTGGCAGAGTTTAGAGCTCAGGTCCACAGGGCGGGCTTTGTGAGGCACTAGAAGGCATTCTTCAATATCTGACTGGCTGTGGCCTCGGCAGCCTGCTCTGTCCCCTGAACGTGGCTTGGAATCGGTTTTGCCCGTCACAGACCCAAAATTGAAGCAGAAAGCAGCCCAGCATTAGCAGAAGGAGGCGAGCAGTTTCTCTTCTGGAGGAGGCCCCACTGCGGTCCAGCGCTCAGCTTGCTGGCCCTGGGCAACAGTTACCTGCCTTGGCAGGCACTTCTCAACCACGCAGCCCAGTAAGCCCGGGGGACTGTCCCAGATCGTCTGAGATGGAATCTTGACTTGCCCAGAGATGGGCGGGCTCCAGGCTTGAGATTGCCTCCTCAAGGGCTGTCCGTTTCTCTCTTGCCATGTCCTGTGGTGGCAAGCTCTGAACCCGGCCCCATGATGATTTCTGTCAGGCCTCACAGGTGAAACCCGATGTCATGTCTCTTCTCACCCGGCCAGACCCCTGGGGGGTTGCTGAGACATTCACAGCCCCTGGCCACACGGGGCTCACCCTCTCCCAGGAACCCCTTCCCTGCCTGCCACCTGTGAGTGCGGCCCGCCCGCTGTTTAGACCTCAGCTTGGGGCTCAGTTGCAGCCGGCCTTTGCTGCCCTTCTCAGGGGACTGTCACCTCCCAGTGTGAGCCCATAATGCTGACAGAGTCAGAAGAGATAGCTGTGGGTAAACCTGGACCCACGCACCTGATTCCTGCAAGAGGCCATGGGGAAGGGTGGGGACTCAGGCTCAGAGTCCCTGGGGACAAGGCAGAGAACACACAGCAGCCCCCCCCCTTTTGTCCTGACTTCCAGCAATCCAGGCAGAGCTGACTGCTCATCATAGGAAGCCCCTGTCTGAAAAAGTACTGCCGAGTTCCTAACCTCTGGTCAGCAAGGCCTTGGGAGGGGAGTGTGCTACCTTTCCTGTTCCCACCAGTCCCCAGCCACCTGGCCCTCAGGCTCCAGTACAGGAGCCCAACAGGTGCCCTGGAGCTGCTGTGGGCCTGGTGTGGGCCTTTGCTCCGTCCTCATTCCCTTCCCTTCTCTGCAGCCCAGGAGCCCTCTCTCCACTCCTCTTCTGGGCTGGGAGCCCTTCCCAGCACCCCGCTGTGGTCCAATCCTGCTGCGCTAGCTCCCAGCTGGGACAACATTTCCTCCCCTCTGGGTCCTTCCAGCAGCAGCCAGCTCATTATCACACTACGCATGTCCCCCGTGAGTCCCCACTTCTTCACGAGGATCTGCGCTGTGGAGGCCGCTGTCCCGGCTGCCTGGTCCTGGGCTTGGCGCATGCACTTCAGTGCCAACTTGATGAGCAAGTCCCAAGTGCAGGTGGAGGGGAGGACTGAGCCCCCTGCCATGGGGGAGAAGTGCTAAAGGAGACCACCCCTGCCGGGGGAATGGGGGCAGCCCAGTCTGGATCCTGGCTTGGCTGCTTTCTTGTTGGGTAACTGTGGGCGTCTCTCCAAGCCTCATTCCCTCCTCCGTGCCAGGTCCTGGTCATTCAGACACTCATTCCATCGTTATGAGCAGAAATGAGCAAAACTGTGCCGGGAGCTGAGGACATAGTCCCTGCAGGAGTCAGGCAGGCCTCTGGGCTATTCCCATGTCGTGTTGTTGTTGCTTGCTTGCTTTTTCCAAGGCAGGACCTCCTGTGTTTCAGGCTGGTCTCAAACTCCTGCTCTTTTTGCCTTCACCTCCCACACGCTGGATGTCACAGCCATTAGCCACCACCATGTGGCTAATTAGTCTGTGTGGCCCTGGGGATCAAGCCCAGGGCTTTGCAAATGCTGGGGAGTGGGGGGAGCTCCACCCACCAGGTTACATCCCCAGCTGTAAGCGCCTGCACTTACATACCAGACCATGGTTACCTGATGAGAAATTAAACCAGGCTTGGATCGGAGGGGCCACACACAGCCAGACTCAGGCTGTGACAATTTTACTGAGAGCTATCAGACTTTATATACCCCTATCAGGAACAGAATGTAGTGGAAATTGCCAGGATCAATACAGTTGTAGTTGCCAGGATACAATGATGTAAGCTGTGCAGGGTACAGAAGATAAATGTCTGAGACCAGTAGTCCTGTCAGAGAGACTCAGAATGGCCTGCGGGAGTGTCTCCATCTCTCAGGACCTAGAAGGCACATTGTGCCCCAGGAGCCTTGGACTCGAACCTGAAGAACCTATGGCCCATGCCTCTCAAGACAGCAAGGTCCGGCTCACTCCCCGGTTCCCTGCACCCACCCCTACTTATTTTTTTTTTAATACACTCAGACTTGAACTTGGAATCCTCCTGCCTCAGCTTCCCAAGTAGCTTGTTTACAGGCCTATGCTGGTGTTGCTAACATTTTAATAATAACCACCACCACTGCCCTCGGTTATCTGATAGCCACTCAATCACTGATACGGAACTCCAGCTGACCGAGGCCCCACAGCCACGGTGGTGAGAGGGTTGAGCCTTGCTGTCTACCTGAGGCTCTGAGGCCACCATGGTGTCCCCTGGGGGAGGAGGGAAGCACCAAGTAGGTACTTTTACCTACTTGACAATGAGCTTGCCGTCCCAGGATCCTGTCTGTGTCGCGATGGGCCTGCTGACAACATCCCTCTCTCCACAGATGCATACCAGGTGGGCCTGCTGACCCGTCCATGAGGCGGGCCCCCTGGCTGGGCCTGCGACCCTGGCTGGGCATGCGCCTGTCGGTGCGTAAGGTGCTGCTGGCCGCAGGCTGTGCTCTGGCCCTGGTGCTCGCTGTGCAGCTCGGGCAGCAAGTACTGGAGTGCCGGGCGGTGCTCGGGAGCGGGCGGAGCCCACGGAGGATGCGGCCGGAGCAGGAGGAACTGGTGATGCTCGGCGCCGACCACGTGGAGTACCGCTACGGCAAAGCCATGCCGCTCATCTTTGTCGGCGGCGTCCCACGCAGCGGCACCACCCTCATGCGCGCCATGTTGGACGCGCACCCCGAGGTGCGCTGTGGGGAGGAGACGCGCATCATCCCTCGCGTGCTGGCCATGCGGCAGGCCTGGACCAAGTCTGGCCGAGAGAAACTGCGGTTGGACGAGGCAGGTGTGACGGATGAGGTGCTGGACGCGGCCATGCAGGCCTTCATCCTGGAGGTGATCGCCAAGCACGGTGAGCCGGCGCGCGTGCTGTGTAACAAGGACCCCTTCACACTCAAGTCGTCCGTCTACCTGGCACGCCTGTTCCCCAACTCCAAATTCCTGCTAATGGTGCGTGACGGCCGGGCGTCCGTGCACTCCATGATCACGCGCAAGGTCACCATCGCGGGCTTTGACCTCAGCAGCTACCGAGACTGCCTCACCAAGTGGAACAAGGCCATCGAGGTGATGTACGCACAGTGCATGGAGGTGGGCAGGGACAAGTGCCTGCCCGTGTACTATGAGCAGTTGGTGCTGCACCCCCGGCGCTCACTCAAACGCATCCTGGACTTCCTGGGCATCGCCTGGAGTGACACAGTCCTGCACCATGAGGACCTCATTGGCAAGCCTGGGGGCGTCTCCTTGTCCAAGTGAGTGGGGCCCCACAGCTCCTCCCAGGCCCCAGGCGGCAGGTCGAGTCTGCCCTTCCTGAGCTGTGCTACCTTAGGCAAGTGTCTGTGCCTCTCTGAGCTTCAGCATCCTTCTGTGTGATGGGGAAAGAGTTGGGAATTGGGTCTCTCCTCCCCTGTAGCCATCTCACGCTGTTGAAAAGCACAGACAATTCATGGGGATCGTGTGCTGCAGACAGAGGGCCTAGCACCTACAGGAAGCTGGCGTCCACAGGCCCTTCAGCCTCTGCACTAGTATTTGATGGTTTCTTCTTTCCGAGGCCAAGCCGCCCATGTGAGTTATTTTTAAGGAAGCACAGGCAGGGCTGGCAATATGGCTCAGTAAGTAAAGGGGTCTGCAGTGCAAGCCCAGAAACTGAGTTTGTGACCCAGAACCTACATAAAAGCAGAAGGAGAAAAGGTTGACCTCTGACCTCCACGCATGCACTGTGGACATACCCAGCCCTTACACATTATATGCAAACACATAATATAAATAAACAAATTGAAAAATAAATCATGAATGAAAGAGGAGCCGGGGGATGGCTCAGTGGCTGTAACGTGCTCGCCGTGCAAACATGGCGGCTGGCTGAGTTCAGCATCTCCAGCACCCACATAAAAAGCCACACGTGGCTGCCAGGGCCTGTCTCGTGAGTCCAAAGGAGCAGAAGGCAGATCCTGGAGGGTCACTGGCCAGCCTAACCGGACACAGTGAAGTTAGGGAGAGACAGCCAGAAAGCAAAGTGAAGTGATGGAGGACATCCACACCTGCAGACCTTACGAATACTCACGAAGGACATGTGCACACACACACAAGCACACATACATGTGCACACATGCATATAGCACATACATGTACACACGTGTGTATACAAGTGAAGGAAACTGGACTGCATCACTAGAGCACATGGCTCCTGACCACAGCTCTGCGTCTTCATACGTGCAGCTTACATGAGGCACAGCTCCCTGGCTGCGCCCTCACAGATGATGGGGAAGGGCTGCCCATCATCCTACTGCCCCATGGCCTCCGAGCAAGGAGTGTCCCCCCACCTGACGAGACTGTCTTCTCTCCGCAGGATCGAGCGGTCCACAGACCAGGTCATCAAACCCGTGAACTTGGAAGCTCTCTCCAAGTGGACTGGCCACATCCCCAGGGACGTGGTGAGGGACATGGCCCAGATTGCCCCCATGCTGGCCCGGCTTGGCTATGACCCGTATGCGAATCCGCCCAACTATGGGAACCCCGACCCCATTGTCATCAACAACACACACCGGGTGAGTGTGTGCACACAGGCGTGTGAACATAGGCTCAGGCAGGATGGGGACTCCTGACCATCGCGTGTTCTGCCCGATGGAAATAATGGACAGATGCAGGTTTTCTCCTTTGGCTCAAGCCAAAAGGCAGCTCAAGGCCCACAGGCGTTCTCTCACCCCGTTCCTCTCACAGCAGATCTGTTTGTCTCGGGTCTTACTTCACTGCATTTCCTGTTTCCCTGGCTGCTCGTGTTCACGTGTAGTCCTATTTACCCTTTCCTTTCTGTCTCCCTGGCCCTGTTTGTGTGTGTGTGTGTGTGTGTGCGCGTGTGTGTGTCCCTTCGAGACTTGAGAGCAAACATACATAAAGAAAGAATGGACCGCACTACTGTCCCCTAAGTTATCATGTGGATTTCTCAGACTGGGAGCTGTTGAAATCACTGTTCTCTGTGGTGGAGATGGGTCAGGGAAGTGAGTGGCTTTGACACGGGCATTTCGTAAGAGCAGCTCACTAGCTCACAGTCAAGTGAGCTTGGCGTCACCCAGCATCTTGAGTGGTTTGAGTAGCTGGATTATGTCAGTTAAAAATAAAAATAGTCCAGGTGTGGTATGGTGTGGTCCTCACCCAGCATGCATGAGGCCCTGGGTCCATTCCAAGTAGCAATAGTCTATACTCAAAAGCAGAGCCCTCACAGTAACACAGTTACAGAACTCCAGCCCTGGGCATCCAGAAGCTGTCATGGCAACAGGGGGAGACACTAAGGTTCCCTCCTTTTTCCTTGTGTGTGTGCATGTGTGTGTGTGTGCGTGTGTACATGTGCATGTGCGTGTGTGTGCACGAGAGTGAGTGTATATGTGTACATGTATATGTGCACGTGTATATGTGCATGTGTGTATGTGTACATGTGTGTGCATTGTGTGTGCATGTGTGTGTGCATGTGTCTGTGTGTGCGCATGTGTGTATATATGCAGTTGTGTGTGCCAGGGGGCCGTGCCTAAAGCTCCTAGGAAAAGTCAGATTCTGTTGTATAGAACAGGAATCCTAGTGGGTGCTGCTGTCGGATCAATCAGATCAATTGTTTGAATCTTTCTTATTTAAAATGAAACAATGCCTAATTTTCTCCCAGAGAGCCAGAAACATTTCCTCCTTGGGTTTCTGGCCTTGGCAAGGACCCTGTCTTGATCTCCACGGTTTTCGGTCCCTGTTGCAAAGGGACACCTCTGAGGAAATGCCATGTGGGAGCCAGTGGGCAGGCAGGGGTACTTGGGTGCTTCGGGCTGTCTGTCTCCCCGTCGCAGGCCCTGGGCCTCAGTAGCTCTGTGATGAGAGTCACACTCCTGAGATTGTTCTCATATAGTTGACTACTGTGGCTGCAAGCCGCTGGTGGCTGTGGCCCAGGAACTAGGCCACAGACAGAGTGCTGTCCACACCCTTCAGGCGTCAGTCCTACCCTCGGTCTGAGTGCTTTCTCTTCTCTGATTAAGCTGACTGGTTTTACTTGTCCTTCGGATCTCACCCCTTATGTGGGTGCAGAAACCCAGGGTCACTCCCAACCACACCCCGTTGCCTCACCGCCTTCCTGCCACACCCCGTGGCTTCTCAAGCCTGTGGTGGTTCACGAGCACCGTTACCTGCAGATCATCCGTGCCCCTATTGGGAGCAGATGCTGCAGGGGAACAAGCACTCCAGTCACCTGATTCACACTGTCTCATGTATGTAGAATAAGAAGCACTCGGTAAATGTTGCTGGACAGATAGAGGGATGGGTGGATGTCTGGATGGACAGACTGGTGATAGGTAAATGAACAGACTGATGGATTTGTGAGAGATGGAATAATGGGAAGATTGGTGGGTTAATAGGATACATAGATGAAAGGAGGGATATGGGCAAGAAATGTGTACCTGACAGGTGGGTGGAGGGACAGATGGATGGGTGGGGAGACAAATGGATGGGTGGTTGGATGTGTCAGTGATGACCTGGATTTCACACTCCGCCATTTCTCCCACAGTGACATTTATGTTCTTTCCTAGGTCTTGAAAGGAGACTATAAAACACCAGCCAATCTGAAAGGATATTTTCAGGTTAGAAAGTCAGAGTGGGGTTCTGCTTTTTGTTTCTCTGGCTGGGCCCCAGCTCAGATTTGGTTCATAGCTGATCCATGTTGCCCTGGGTGGGGGGGTGGGAGGGTGGATGGATGGATAGATACATGGATGCGTGGATGGATGGATGGATGGATGCGTGGATGGATGGGTGAGTGGATGGATGGGTGAGTGGATGGATGGATGGATGGATGGGTGAGTGGATGGATGGATGGATGGGTAGATGGATGGATGGATGGATGGATGGATGGATGGATGGATGGATGGATGGGTGGGTGG
>BDUI01000152.1:133028-153585 GCA_002335545.1 Apodemus speciosus
CTGTAGACCAGGCTGGCCTCGAACTCAGAAATCCGCCTGCCTCTGCCTCCCAAGTGCTGGGATTACAGGCGTGCGCCACCACGCCCGGCTTTATTGCTACTTCTTAACTGTAATTTTGCTACAGCTACGAATCGTAAAGTAAATATTTTTGGAGATAGAGGCTTGCCAAAGGGGTCATGATTAGGACTGAGAACCACTGTTCTAAGTAGGGCCATGCTTGTCTCCTCCATTAAGGGTTAATCCAGTGGGGGCAAACCAAGGATCTGCTTAAAGGTGCTCATCTTAAACTAATGTACATTCCCAGAATATCCACCCAGGTTCTTCTAGGTCTGACTCAGAAGTGTATAACTATTTCTTTTTGTTTCTTTTCTCCTTCTTCTTTCTTTTCTTCCTCCTCCTTCTCCTCCTTTCTCTCCCTCTCTCTAAACAAGGTATTATTTAGGCCTGGATGTTCTGGAATTCCAGGCCGGGTGTCACCGAGATACAGCCACTTCTGCCTCCCCCAGTGCTGGGATTAAAGGTGTGTGTCTCCAGATTTCTTTTCCGTTCGGATTCTGGTCACAGCCTACGTGTGAGAATGTTTTTGTTTTGCCACAGATGGCAAGCTGGCCTAAGGTCCGGTATTCCGTAGCCCTCCCCCTCCTTCTTGTGACACTCCTGTAGTATATGTCAAGCCCCAAATACCAGACATTTCTGAGACTTGCCGGTGGTAAGCTTCCCTTTGTGAGGTTTACGATGCGCCAATCACATCAGATTGACGCTGAGCTCCTACCATCAGGGTGAGTCACAGGCAGCGCCTGCATCAGAATGGAACTGAAGTACCCTTGTAGCTTGAGTGTGTCTCTGCCTAGTGGTTCACTTTCACTTTGTTCACACGCAGGGATATTCTTTCCCGACACAAGTATGCTTTCAACTTCCCTGTTCATTCTCTGAAGGCCCCCTCCCTGCTTGTGACCGACCTCCACATGACTCTCTCACCACCATGCCTCTTCCCTTTTCCATTCTCCCCAGGCAGCTGTGAGTTACAGCTTGCCTCCCCCGGCCCCAGCTCTCATTTATATCAGTTCTTAGATACTTCCATTCACGTGACCGTAACCCCCAAGAAGGGACCCTGATTGCACAGTATCATGTTGGCTCTGACTCCCCACGAGCCCAACATACCGTCCTGCATGTTTTAGTTAGGTTTTATTGCTGCATTGTAAAGAACCTGACGGAGTGCAATTTGGGAAGGAAAGGATTTATTTACTTTACAGGTTACAGTCCAAAGCAGACATTTAAAAAAAGAACTGAAGAAGGCTGGTGAGATGGCTCAGTGGTTAAGAGCACTGACTGCTCATCCAGAGGTCCTGAGCTCAAATCCCAGCAACCACACGGTGGCTCACAACCATCCGTAATGAGAAACAAATTAAAACAAACAAGAACTGAAGTAGAAGCCACAGAACGCTGCTTATTGGCTTGTTCCCCGGGTGTAAACACCCAGGATCACTAGAGCAGGCAGGCCCCACCCACAATAGGCTGAGCCGTCCCACATTCATCATTAATCAAGCAAACGACCCTAGTCTTGCCCAGGTCATCAGACGGAAGCACGGAGAGAGTCCTTTTCCTAGATAACTCTAGTGTGTATCAAGCTGACAGGGAAAAGTAAAACTAAATCTAACCAACAACAAAACTCACCAGGCCTTTTATGCAGAGATGGCATCAGACTATGTGTAGATTTGTAAGATGTGTAAAGTGTAAGATGAAATATGGTCCTTCTTGTGGGTCAGTGTTGGTGCATGCCTTTAATCCCAGAACTCAGGAGGCAGAGGCAGGCAGATCTCCAAGTTTAGGCCAGTCCGGTCTACAGAGTAACCAAGGACAACCAGGGACAGAGAGAAACCCTGTCTTGAAAAACCAAAAACTAAAACCAAACCAAACCAACAAAAAAATTCAACTCCCTTCTTTCCCAGCAACAGAGAAATAACTAAAGCAGAGAGGAAAACAAACTGGCCGGGCAGTGGTGGCGCACGCCTGTAATCCCAGCACTTAGGAGGCAGAGGCAGGCGGATTTCTGAGTTCGAGACCAGCCTGATCTACAGAGTGAGTTCCAGGACAGCCAGGACTACACAGAGAAACCCTGTATTGAAAAACCAAAAACCAAAAACCAAACCAAACAAACCAATCAACCTGCTTCCTGGAGAGAACTCTCGGGCCCTCCTTCCTCCATTCATTCCTTAAACTGTTCCAGGCCCGTACTGGCTTAGCCTAACAGAGCCAAGAACAAGGCACGTAGGTACTTCAGAAGAAAACAGGAACAGGGACTGGCAAAGAAAAACGGATTTATTACAGCCTGTCCACAGCGGCCCCGAGATAAGTACTTAGGTTCCTCTGCCTTCCCTGTTTACAGAGTTACAGAAAAGATAAAGCAAAAGCCAGGCAGCACGCACGACGATTACTCCGCGAGGACCTCCCTCAGCCAAACTCTTCCTCTGGGGTTCGGCCCTTAGCTTTTCCTTCTCGCAACATGGGGTCCTGAGGACATTCTAATCACTCAGGGTCCCCGTGACGCTGGTTCAGACGGTCTGGGCGCGGCGGTTCTATCCGGAGGTGGCTTTCTTGGGGAAACGCCTTCTCCGCCTTGGACGAACTAAGACTCCAGCGCCTGACAACCCTGTGCCCTGTGAACCAGACAGTCCCACAGCTTCAGTTCCGATTGGAACCGGAAGCAGCGCGAGGCGGGATCACCAGCTCTTCCTTTACGAAGACACGCCCCCCTCTGGCGTTAAGTCGCTGCCGGGGCAACAGCGCGTCATTTCCGCCGCTGAATGACGCAATTCCGGTGCGCCGCCAGGGCCACATCCGGGTTCCGGCTGGCGGGTCCCTCGCAGGCTCTGGGACCCTGGGCGAAGACTGTGTGGCTCGCGGGTGCTAAACGAGGTGAGCAGCGGGCAGCGGGGTGGCGTCCCGGGAGCGGGGACTGAGTCTCCGCGGCGGCGGCCCTACGGCTTCCCTGCGCCCGGGTCTTCGGACTAGCCTGCTGCGGGACGGGACCCGGGAGCGTCCGGAGGCTGACATTGGATAACCAGCCCCGCGCGCTCGTGAGCTGAGGGTCTCCTGACCACTGTGGGAGTTTTACTGTCCACTGCGCTGGGAGGTGGCGGTATTGTCATCCCGTGGGCCCAGGGCTTCCTGATCCTTTGAGAACTTTGCACTCAACGTGCACTCGTAGCTGCGGTTGGGACCTGTTGAGTTGAACCGGTGCATAGTGAGGAGGAGTAGGGAGATGCTGGTAACAGAGGAGCAGGTTTTCCGCTGTCAGTCACTGGTGGAACACGATGGTGTCACATGGTGAGGACATTACAGTGCAGTGCACCGTATCGGGATTTCTGTATGTGATACCCACACACAGAGGTGGTCATAGAGGCGTGACTTAAACTCAGGCTGTGGTGTTGTGTTCCTAATATTCACAATCATTTCGAACATTCACTTCCCAGTCCTGACTGGTAAAGAGGGTGAACCTGGAACCCGATCATGGGACAGAAGTAGAAGATGTTTTTTATTTCCTCCCCCYACCCCGTTTTCTGTTTTGTTTGTTTGTTTGTTGTTGTTGTTTTCCGAGACAGAAGTTCTCTGTGTAACAGCTAGCCCAGGCTGTCCTGGAACTTGCTTTGTAGACCAGACTGGCTTTGAACTCAGATCCACCTGTCTCTGCCTCCCTATTGCTAAAGCAAAAGATGTGCATCGCTATGCCTGGTGAGGGTGCTGCTTCTTGAGCACCCACAGGGAGTGCAGCTTTTGTTGTTGTTGTTGTTGTTGTTGTTTTGTCTGTTTTAAGACCAGGCTGGGGCTGGAGAGATGGCTCAGCAGTTAAGAGCACTGACTGCTCTTCCAGAGGTCCTGAGTTCAAATCCCAGCAATCACATGGTGGCTCACAACCATCCGTAATGAGATCCGATGCTCGTGTCTGAAAACAGCTACAGTGTACTTACATATAATAAATAAATAAATAAATAAATAAATAAATAAATAAATAAATCTGAGAGAGAGAGAGAAAGACAGACGCGCGCGCGCGCACACACACACACACACACACACACACACACACACACACAGGCACAGACAGACACCAGACTGGCTTTGAATTTACAGAGATGGACCTGCCTCTCTGCCTCCGAAGTGCTGGGAGGCTTTGCTTTGCTAAAGTATCATCTTAGTCAGTCCTTACAGGCTTCTTCTGGAACAGAGTGAATGCAGTTATGAGAGAGAGAGAGAGCTGAGTAGATAACAGTGTGTGTATTCCACACCTTCCAGGTGTGACTGTCAAGTGGCATTCAGAAAGACTGCAACCTTCCAGTACCTTAGAAGCCCTTCAGGGAAGGAAACCTTCAGTCTCACGAAATAGTATTTCACAAAATGCTCTGAACTCTCCCTGGAACTGCAAATTGGCTAGATACAACTTTCCTGGAGAAGCAAAAAGACCAACCTGGTTTCCCAGGTAATAACGCTTAGAGCTGTTGCTTCCTTTCTGTGGCTTGTGTGCCTGCCTGTGTCCCCTCCCCCCACACACATGATAATTGACTCATTGTGCGTTAGGCCCCTGTGGGTGGCTGGGTCTGACTTGTTTCACCTGTCAGGGCGCCGGTCCTTGTGTCCTGTGTTTAATGGCTGCTTTACTGAGTTATATCAAGAGGCTAATAGCTTTTTGACTCTGGAGGGTCTTCTACTGGCCCCAGGTTCTCACAGTGCCATTCTTGTTCCTGTCCTCTAGTGACTGGCCATGTCTCTGTCCCACTTGTACCGGGATGGGGAAGGCCACCTTGATGATGACGATGATGAACGCGAGAACTTCGAGATCACCGACTGGGATCTCCAGAATGAGTTCAACCCCAACCGGCAGCGTCATTGGCAGACCAAGGAGGAGGCCACCTACGGGGTGTGGGCTGAGCGCGACTCGGATGAGGAGAGGCCCAGCTTTGGAGGCAAAAGGTACTGTGTGGTGGGAACAGGGCTATGTGGGTAGAGAAGTGCTGATCCACTACTGGCTTCACAGCTGTGGGCCCGGGTCGTGTCAGGGAGCACTCACAGGGCTCTAGAGAACAGGGAGGTTAGGCAAGGGTGCTCTGGAGAAGACGCTGTTGGCCCAAACGAAGGTAGAACAGTGAGTAGGTCCACAGGAAGGTGTGGCAGTACAGCCTGGGCTACATAGTAAGATGCCGTCTCACAAGACAAGAAGAAAAGCATGTGTCTCTCGCCTTACTACACTCAGGAGTTTTCCATTAATTTTATTTAGGATTTTTATTCATTTATTTATTTATTTTGGTTTTTTGGATTTGGTTTTTTCGAGACAGGGTTTCTCTGTATAGCCCTGGCTGTCCTGGAACTCACTCTGTAGACCAGGCTGACCTCGAACTCAGAAATCCGCCTGCGTCTGCCTCCCAGAGTGCTGGGATTACAGGCGTGTGCCACCACTGCCCGGCTTAGGATTTTTATCTATGTGAGTTTTATACTTGAAATACTGTCTATAACAAATGCTGTGTATGTGTGCACACATGTTCGTTTTACGTGCATGCTAGATAAGTGCTGTACCACTCTAATGCAGACACTGAGCTAAAACAGTCTTTTCGGTTGTAAAAGGGGGGCCAGTTTGATGGCTCAGAGGTAAGGCTGTTGCCCTGCAAGCCTGGCTCGCTGAGTTCTGTCACCAGATTCCACATGAAAGGTGAGAGGGGTGAGTGTCCTACAAATTGTCCACACACAGTGATCATGGCATTTTTGAAAGTGTCAAAGCAAAGTAAGATTATTACATCCTAATTTGAATTTATAATCAATGCTACTGACAGTGGCAAATCGTCAGCTGTAGTTTGAATTGAACAGACCCAGGAGGGTTAAATGTGGGCTAGAGGAGGACTCAGTAGCAGTTGAGACTGAGCATTGCTCTTGCAGACCTGAGGGTGGCTCCCAGCCAGTGCGCGTGTCAGGCAGAGCTCCATCTTCAGGGAGTCGAGGCTTTGGCTCATTGGGTGCCCACAATGCGATGTGCTCAACCACACATAGCTGTAATATTTTATGTAATATTAAATGTAAGATTATCAGAGGAGAGGTTTGAGTCCCTTTTGGCATTTGAACATAAACCAGCATTTTACTGCTTTAAAGTGGATCCCACGAGGGCCTCTCTCTCTGAGGTCTTCTCTTGTGAGCAGCTCCTAGAACAGGGTGCTGCAGAAGCATTCTTTACAGGCTCTGTGTCTGTCTGTAGGGCCCGAGACTATTCTGCACCCGTCAACTTCATCAGTGCGGGGCTCAAGAAAGGGGCGGCTGAGGAAGTGGACTCGGAGGACTCTGATGCCGAGGAGAAGCCTGTTAAGCAGGAAGACTTTCCGAAGGATTTAGGACCAAAGAAGTTAAAAACGGTAGGTCTCGCAGGGCTGTCTCCAAGTGGCACCCCTCGGAGGTCACCAGTGCAATGGTTTCCTCCACAGGGAGGAGCCGGGTGAGCACCTGTGTGTGCCACCCCTTGGGTCCTGCAGGTCCTTTCCTCCTCCATGCCATTGATGTGGTTTACATCCAGTGCTGCTTCTCATAATGCAGTGTAGCCGTATGCTTGAGCTCCCTCGGATTGTTCTGGTTTTCTCTCTCACCCAAATTCATCTTGCCTTCTTTGCAGGGTGGCAATTTTAAGCCCAGCCAGAAAGGCTTTGCAGGAGGAACCAAGTCCTTCATGGACTTTGGCAGCTGGGAGAGACACACGAAAGGGATCGGGCAGAAGCTGCTACAGAAGATGGGCTACGTTCCTGGGCGGGGCTTAGGGAAGAACGCACAGGGTGAGTGTGCTGGGGGGAGGCTCAGGGAGGCTTGCCTTACTTATCCCCCCTCTTTAGGAAGCTCTTCAAGTCCCAGACAGGGCCTGGGAAGGATGCTTAAGCTCAAAACCCAACAAAATTAGCTGTTAACTCTTGAGCTGGGTTTGGCAGCATGGGCCACTGGTGCTCCCGGGTGCTTGGCTTTCTCAGAACCCAGTTTCAAAAAAGTATTCGGTTACATGGGGAGGAAACTGCTAGGGTCTAAAGAGACTGCAGACGGCTGTTTTGACCCGACAGTCTCATCTAGAAGTCTGGATTTACCTGGCAGTGGTTTGGCTTCACAGTGCCTTTACTGTAGAATGTGTTCTTTTAAACACAATGTCCTCCGCCTCCTGGGCCGGTAGGCCAGCCCTGTAGTTCCTGCTTCTGTGGGTTTTCTTCTTAGTCTGCATCTCAGGATCATGCAGGCCAGTGCACGGCACAGCACAGCACAGCAAGGCGGCCTTCGCCAACTGAAGACATGCCTGTGCTGCTGGCTGACCAGAACCCATGTCGCTCTCCTCACCAGCCCCGTTGAGAACCAGTCCATGCACAGCTCACCTTGGCTCAGAGCCACAGGAACAAGCACTTAGTCTTTTTGAGCATGACATGTCCAATCAGAAATGTCCTCTGTTATTCACACCCAAGGCCACCTGCCTTCGACTCAGGTAGAGCTGAGCATCGTGCCGGAAAGAGCCTGGCAGAGCACTCCTGAGGTTTCAGCAGTGCTGAGTGAGGAGGAGGGAGCGATCCTTGTGAAAATGCTGTTCCTGGTTATTTCCAGGACTTAGCCATATTACACAAATTAGCTGCGAGCAACGTGAGCTCCTTACCACCCACAGCTGCCCTTCAGCCAGTCAGCTCCTGAGTTACCTTTCTTGCCATGCAGGCTTCAGATGCAGGCCTGTGTTGGTCAGCACGGTAGGGCTGAATCCTCAGACATGGTCTCAGTTGTTGAGTCCCAGGGAGTGTGGCGCTGTCCTGAGCATGGAAGGCACTCGAGTGGTGTGCTGTTGGCATGGAGCAGGAAGTGCTCTCTTCCTGGTGTCCTCACGGAGGTGGCCCGGATCTGAAAAGTCTCTTTGTCTTTCTCTTGCCCTTGTTCAGGTATCATCAACCCCATTGAAGCCAAACAGAGGAAAGGCAAGGGAGCTGTGGGGGCCTACGGCTCGGAGAGGACCACTCAGTCTCTGCAGGACTTCCCCGTGGCCGACTCGGAAGAGGAGGCTGAAGAGGTAATGAGGGCCCCTGCATGGGCGGCGTGTGGCCCTGACCATTTCACGCAGCTGCCATGCGTGAGTCGTGCATGCGGATGGCCTCTGTGTGTCTCCACACCTACTTATGTGGCCAGCCCTGCTGGGGCTCATAGCTCTCCTGACCCCATCACAGTGTCTCTCGTCTTAGTGTGAGGTGGTCAGCTGTGAGACAGTAACAGGCTAGGACTGAGACACTCAGGTGCAAGACTCTGACTACAGGATGGGCTCCGCCAGCTCAGAGATTGCCCGGGAGAGCAGGTGCCATGAGTCCTGAGCAGCTGCAACTCCAGATACTTGAAAGAAAAGAAATGACAGGTTAGGTCAGTGTGAGAATAGAATGGCAGCCAGGGACAGACCTGACCTGTAGGGCGGGCATATCCTCACTCACTACCCTCTGCTCACCAGTCCTGTGGAGCTCTGCAGGGTGGGGCCAGTGGTTTTGATCCTCAGTGCTATTTCTAAGTTCTGTGAGAGTCAGCAGAGGACCAGCAGAGCCCCTCCCTTCTGTTGGGGCCCCTGCTTTTGGCATCCACAGTATTATACACGGACGTTGGCGAGTGGGACTTGGCGGCTGCAGGCATGCTAAAGGCCTTGGCCTGTGGATCAGGCCCCTCCTGTTGTCATTGACCGCATCCCTCTGCCTCAGGAGTTTCAGAAGGAGCTGAGCCAGTGGAGGAAAGACCCTAGCGGGAGCAAGAAGAAGCCAAAGTACTCTTACAAGACTGTGGAGGAGCTGAAGGCCAAAGGCAGGGTCAGCAAAAAGCTCACAGCGCCTCAGAAGGAGCTTTCTCAAGTCAAGGTATGAGAGCCTCACATCGGTCCCCCATCTATCCTCTGAGGTCTTTGTCTGATAAGTAGGTTATGGGGTGGGGGAGGGGTGACTGTGTGTCTGTGTGTCTGTGTCTGTGTGTGAGCATGTGAGGGTGTGTATCTGTGTGTGTCTGTATGTCTGTATGTGTGAGCATATGAGGGTGTGTATCTGTGTCTGTATGTGTGAGCATGTGTGGGTGTGTCTGCGTGTGTCTGTGTCTGTGTGAGCATGTGAGGGTGTGTATCTGTATGTCTATATGTGTGAGCATGTGAGGGTGTGTATCTGTGTGTATGTGTGAGCATGTGTGGGTGTGTTTCTGTGTCTGCGTGTGTCTGTGTCTGTGAGCATGTGTGGGTGTGCTTATGCACAGTGAATTCAGTAACACTTCTAATGTAACTAGTCTGTGAGCTCTGAGTGTGGCAGGTGCCAGGCCCTGGCTTCCATGCCCAGCACCTCCCCATGCTGACTGCTTGTGATAAGCATAGCTCCCAACCCAGAGCCTCTCCGCAGCCTGCAGCTTCTTTGGTTTGCTTTGGATTTGGCATAGATTCATTTGTAGGTAAATTTTGCTGTTTGAGATGGAGGAGAGGGTTTCTGGGAGTGCAGTAGGCAGGTAGGGAAGGCCTGCTGATAGGTCAGGAGTGAGGCCTCTCATCTTTAAGGACTTATGGTGAACAGTTCTGATTGGCCTGTCCTAGTTGTGCATGAAGTGAGATTTTGGGATAGCTGGGATCTTGGGGAAGACTGCCCGCTCTATGATGGACACAAGGTGGTGTTATCACTTTCTGAGTAGCTAGACAGCAGTGGCCGCTGCCTGTCACCGGGTAGTGTGAGACGGTGTGGGTCTGATGGCTCATGTCTGTGGTAGGCAGCTCTGTCCACATCTCCCCTACTCACTGGCACTAACAAGCTGTAACCTGACCCCCTCCAAGGTGATCGACATGACAGGCCGGGAGCAGAAGGTGTACTACAGCTACAGCCAAATCAGCCACAAGCACAGTGTGCCCGACGAAGGTGTGCCGCTGCTGGCACAGCTGCCTCCCACGGCTGGCAAGGAAGCCAAGGTGCCAGGCTTCGCGCTGCCTGAGCTGGAGCACAACCTGCAGCTGCTCATCGAGCGCACGGAGCAGGAGATCATCCAGAGCGACCGGCAGCTGCAGTATGAGCGGGACATGGTGGTCAGCCTGTCGCACGAGCTGGAGAAGACAGCCGAGGTGCTCGCCCACGAGGAGCGCGTGATCTCCAACCTCAGCAAGGTGCTGGCGCTAGTGGAGGAGTGCGAGCGCCGCATGCAGCCCCACGGCGCCGACCCCCTCACGTTGGACGAGTGTGCCCGCATCTTTGAGACGCTGCAGGACAAGTACTATGAGGAGTACCGGCTGGCCGACCGCGCAGACCTCGCCGTGGCCATCGTCTACCCACTCGTGAAGGACTACTTCAAGGATTGGCACCCCCTCGAGGTGAGCTAGGGTGCAGCCTGCGCTTGGGCTGGGGCGTGGCTGCTGAGGAGGGAAGGCTGAGGATGCTGGTGTTCTGCAGGACGGCGGCTATGGCACCCAGATCATCTCCAAGTGGAAGGGCCTCCTGGAGAACGACCAGCTGCTGTCCCACAGCAGCCAGGACCTGTCCTCAGACGCCTTCCACAGGTACCAGGCCACGCCCCGTGTTCCCTTGCCTCCCCACGAGCAGGAGTCATGCTACAGGCTGGGTGGCAGACATACTGACGCTGTTGACTCCGCTCTGGGTGGCAGCCATGCTGGCCCTGTTGCCTCCACTCTGGGTTTGGAGATGTGCTCGCCCGTGTGTCCGTGAGCATCCCGAGTGCCCAGGAGCCCGGCTCACCCTGACCGTGAGCAGCTTTCACCCAGGCTAGAAAAGGCAGTGCCGGGGACTAGTGAGAGCCACGCATGAGCCAGGCGTGGACAGGACACAGGTGTCTCAGGAGGGGACATTCCAGCTGTGACCCCGGTGTGAGAGGTTGTGAACTGAGGCTCTTGGTGGGAACGTAGCTGCTAGCGCCGTGCTGACATCGTCAGCCACATGGTCCTGTAGCAGTCCTGCCAGTGCTGGCTCCACTGAGGAGCCCAAGGCCAAGAGCCAAGACATCACAGGGGCCCCTGTGGGCACTGTCCTGAGGTTTCCTGTCGGGGTCTGTGGGCTGGCACACTTTGAGCACCGTGACGCCAGCAGTGTGGCCGACCACAGGCTCTCCCTGCCTCTCACAGGCTCATGTGGGAGGTCTGGATGCCTTTTGTTCGGAATGTTGTCGCCCAGTGGCAGCCGAGGAACTGTGAGCCCATGGTGGACTTCCTGGACAGCTGGGCACACATCATCCCTGTGTGGATCCTGGATAACATCCTGGACCAGCTCATCTTCCCTAAGCTGCAGAAGGAGGTATGCGGAGCACAAGAGCCCTGAGGCTGAAGGACTCTCAGCATGGCTGGTGGCCTGCAGTGTCAGTTCTGGCCTTCTCCATAGTAGCCCCTTCCTACCTCGAGTGGGGGTAGCCTTTCTCAGGGCCTGTATTGAACTGGCATGAATGTTTGATTTTCTTCTGTGGAGGGATCTCTCTCTCTCTCTCTCTCTCTCTCTCTCTCTCTCTCTCTCTCTCTCTCTCTCTCTCTNCTCTCGCTCTCGCTCTCGCTCTCGCTCTCGCTCTGACTGTGGCCCTTGGTCAGGACACATAGGCCTCCCCTAAGGTCAGCACTGCTGTGTCATGAGCTGTCATCCCACTCATCCTGCAGGTGGACAACTGGAACCCCCTGACAGACACCGTCCCGATCCACTCGTGGATCCACCCGTGGCTGCCCCTCATGCAGGCCCGCCTGGAGCCGCTCTACTCCCCTGTCCGCAGCAAGCTGTCCAGTGCGCTGCAGAAATGGCACCCCAGCGATGCCTCAGCCAAGCTCATCCTGCAGCCCTGGAAAGAGGTCCTCACCCCTGGGTCCTGGGAGGCCTTCATGCTCAGGAACATCGTGCCCAAGCTGGGTGAGGACACAGGGACTTGTGGGCCGAGGGCAGCTTACTCCGTGTCCACCACAAGGTGCACTACTTAGGGCAGAGGTGGACGGGACTGGAACTGGGACCTTCCTGCTGTTCCTTCACAGCTTCACCAAGGTCTGCAGTGATGACTCTGGGCTCTCTGTGCCTTGTGGTTTTCCTGACAGGGCTGGTTTGGATGTCACAACCAGAAAGCCACTGGTTTATTTAATGTATGTGAGAACACTATAGCTGTTTTCAGACACCAGAAGAGGGCATCGGATCCCATTACAGATGGTCATGAGCCACCATGTGGTTGCTGGGAATTGAACTCAGGACCTCTGGAAGAGCAGCCAGTGCTTTTAACTGCTGAGCCATCTCTCTAGCCCTGGCACTGGCCTCTTAAGTTCTTCTGAATCATGGGGATTCACCGTGGGTAGAATGGAGGAGCGGACCGGAGCCTGAAGAGCCTGCCTTCCGTCTCTCTTGCAGGCATGTGCCTGGGGGAGCTCGTCATCAACCCCCACCAGCAGCACATGGATGCCTTCTACTGGGTGATGGACTGGGAGGGGATGATCTCCGTCTCCAGCCTGGTGGGGTTGCTGGAGAAGCATTTCTTCCCCAAGTGGCTTCAGGTGAGCAGTGTGGACCAGGAGGGGTGTGGGGGGCAGTGCGGACCAGGAGGGGTGTGGGGTGGAGGTACGAGCCCCGAGTCCTGTGAGATGCGGAGGCCAAGGCTTTAGCACTTCTAGGCCACAGGCTGGCTGCAGCTCCATGTGCCCTGTGGTGTGGGCTGTGGGGCGGAGCAACACTGAATACAGCAGTAGCCCCGGGAAGCTCTGCTCTCACTGCTGTGGTCCAGGGTGTGGCCACCGGCTCAGTGTCCTGTGTCCTTTGGCAGGTGCTGTGTTCCTGGCTCAGTAACAGTCCCAATTACGAGGAGATCACCAAGTGGTACCTGGGCTGGAAGTCCATGTTCTCAGACCAGGTGCTGGCCCATCCTTCTGTCAAGGACAAGTTCAACGAAGCGCTGGACATCATGAACAGGGCTGTGTCCTCCAATGTTGGTGAGTGGGTGTTTAAGGTAGGGTGTCACGTTGTGACCGACACCAGGACCAAGGTAACTCTTACAGAGGACAAGGTTCAGAGGTTCAGTCCTTTATCAAGGTGGGAGCATGGCAGTATCCAGGTAGGCATGGCGAGGGAGAGCTGAGAGTTGTCTTATTCTGAAGGTAAACAGGAGACTGCCTCTCTCAGGCAGCTAGGAGGAAGGACTCAAATCCCACTTCACACACTTGTACAGTGACACACTTCCTCCAACAAGGCCACACCTCCTAATAGTGCCACTCCCTGGGCCAAGCGCATTTGAACTACCACAGTAGGATTCCTGTTGGGGGTGTCCTGGGCCTGTTTCTTAAACATGACATTGACTGAGTATTTTTGATTTTGGGTTTTGTTTTGTTTTGGTTTGGTTTTTTTTTTTTTTTTTTTTTTTTGGTCCTTTGGGAGGCTACCTTAAGTGTCAGCTCACTCTCTAGACAGTGTCCAGTGGACTTAGCTACATGAGGCCCCACCATGTTGTCCTCCATGTTGTCCTGTGACAGGCTGACAGGAGCTGAGTCTGGCTCCAGGCAGCCTTCCCACACTGCTGTGTGGAAAGCACTTGATAGTTGATGCTCTGTGCCCTCGAAACAGTGCGAGTGCCTCGTCACAGGCTACGAGAGGGCTAAGCTCACGTCCACGGCACTTAGCCCTGGGTCCTTGTGAATCATTGGTCACTGTGGAGGCCCGGGGTGCTGTGCCATGCAGTCACAGCAGAAGCAAAGGGTGTTCCCCTTAGCTAGATGCGCAGCACGGGCCTGGACTGCTCCGGCTACTTCAGTTCTCTTTGAGGCTGTGGTTAAGGAGGGCTGCATGGCTGCAGGGTGGTGGCTAGGAGGGGAGCTGCTGCCTCCTGCACCTGTCCCCACCTCACCTCGCCCCACCAGACCATGTTCCCAGCACTGCTTCCCTGCACCCCTCCCACGTTTGCATTTGGGTCACACTGTGACCCTCCAGTCACCATACTCTACCTCCTCAAATGTATTTCCCACTAAAGTTTGTAATTATATGTTTGTTTGTGCCTGGTGGACGGTGTTGAACACAGTGCAGTGCCAGGGACAGCCAGAAGAGGGCGTCAGATCTCATGGACCTGGAGTTGGGGGCCACCTGAAGTGGGAGCTGGAGATCAAATGGATTCTCTGCAAACATAACACATACTCCTAACCAATGAGCCCCACTGTCTGTTCTACAGAGGGGCCTCTGTTGCAAGTATAGAACGAGTGTAGACCACGCTAGACTACAAGGTGACCTCATAAATGGTGACTTTTGGGCTCACATGTCATCTGATCCTGAGAGGATCACTTCTGATATCAGCTGTGCAGCTCCCAGACCGATCTTGTGATGCTCTCCCCAGGCATGCATTGGTCATGTTAGCGCCTGGGTCCTTGAGCAGCATGCCACACACAGCATGTCATCACGGTGCTCTGGTGTTGGTTCTGCATACCTGTGGTCACCTCTCCTCACTGTCCTCTCTCTCTCTCTCTCTCTCTCTCTCTCTCTCTCTCAGGTGCCTACATGCAGCCAGGTGCGAGGGAGAACATTGCCTACCTCACCCACACCGAGCGCAGGAAGGACTTCCAGTACGAGGCCATGCAGGAGCGCCGGGAGGCTGAGAACATGGCACAGAGGGGCATCGGTGTGGCTGCCAGCTCTGTGCCCATGAACTTTAAGGACCTCATTGAGACCAAGGCAGAGGAGCACAACATCGTGTTCATGCCCGTCATTGGCAAGCGGCACGAGGGCAAGCAGCTTTACACCTTCGGCCGCATTGTCATCTACATTGACCGGGGTGTGGTGTTTGTGCAGGGTGAGAAGACGTGGGTGCCCACCTCCCTGCAGAGCCTCATCGACATGGCCAAGTAGACACCAGCCATACCAGACAGGAGTGAATAAATAGCACTGTAAACTGAGCTGATAAATAATGTCTCTATTTGGGAGACCAGGCCACCAGGGCAGGATGTGACTCAGTGTCCCCAGTTTGCCTGTATTCCTGGCCTGGCAAAGGATCTGGTGTGGTATGCACCATGGCCCCTGGCCCAGATGGCAAGAACTGTCCTGCTACTCCAGTTGAGCAGTCTGTGGGTTTCCTGATGATCTCCAGGTCCTCACAGTTCTGGTAGTCAGGCTCTTCCTGGGACGCCCACAGGTCCCCAGGCAGTCCCTCCAGCTTCAGTAGCGGGAACCAGTGGACAGATGTGTCATTAAAGGTGTCGGTATACCGGGGAGTCTGGGGCAGTGGGACCTCCTCCAGGCCTTTCAGAATCTGAGTGGACAGGTCGAGACACAGGCATTAGGTATGCCCCATTCTTGGTTCACCTGGCCACCCCACTGTCCTCTTGAGAAATAAGGAATGGGGATTTGTATTCGAGCACTTTCAGTCCCACAGACAGTGGGAGTGCTGGGCTCACCCCGAGGATGAAGGCCACTGGCAGAGCACCAGCTAGTTGTGCTCAGAAACATGTGCGGGACAGTGTGGCTTTGCACCCCCACCCCGACCCGACTATTCTGTCAGACCTACCTTTGCAACGTAGGGGTAATTTTCCTGCAGAATCCTCACCAACAACCTGCAAATAAAAACATACATACACAATTAGGGAGTATATGGGTGTTTTCTTTTTCAACTTACGACAGGTAAAGACAAGATGGATTCAGAAAGGGAGGGATGTGCAGGAGGGCAGCACAGGCGCACTGGGAAGATCAGGAGGGTCTGCGCACTTGGAGCATGGCTGCCCAAACCCCTCTGCCCCCAGAAGGGTGTCCGGACAGTTGCAGATTCCTTTAAGTGCTTTAAGCTGGATGGAGAAGCCTTTCTGGCAGCAGATGGGTCTGGCGTTCATTCCTGATGGCTTACCTCTCCTCGAGGCCTTGGAAACTGTTCCCGATGATGACCACCCTGGACAGGGCGTCTACAGACCAGTTGCTCCACAGCAAATTGTTGTATAGTGCTGTCCCACAGTGTGGCATGTAGAAGACAGTGGGCTGGCCCTGGACACTGCGCTTGCCTTCCTGTGGAATCAGCAGAAGAGGTGCTAAGGAGCATGTGCAAAGCCCAGCTCTTCTGTGGCACGGCCGTATCAGTAAGTGTAAGTAAGCTGGACTCAATACAGGACTCCAGGACCCGTGTCCAGAGGGAAGCCATGCTGACTGAAAGGAGGTATTCCATGTGGTGACTGTCCCCATGTCCTACATTCCGGATCTCCCAGGCACCCTGCATCACTGCAGATCATCACCACAGCGGGGACACTGTCACCTAATGGCTGTCTGGCCATGCCCCCCCTGTGTGCACCTCTCCCTACAGCTCTGTCATGCACAAGCCTGTGTTGGTGTCCTATGGCTGCCTCCACAGGATCTGCCTGTGGTCCTGGACACAGCCCTCTGATGGCTCTCAGAGCACGGCCAACCTTGCTGCTGTACTTGGTCCCTCCCTACAGGTTATAGGTGACCTCAGGCCTCACATGTCTGCTCTTGCCTGATAGAGCCAGCACTCAAAGGCTGGTGTGAAGTGAGTGTTGTAGGGTCACCACTGCTCAGAACAGCAGGATCATGAGACTGAAACCATCCTGGGCCACAGAGACCCTAAAAAGGGGGGATGGATAAAGGTGCCTGCCGCCTAACCAGGCCAGTCCAACCTGAGTGATTCCCGGAACTCACATAGACCCCAGACGGGACCCACAAGGTTCTACCTATGTGTGTGTCTGTTTTTAATTTTTTTACGTTTTACGTGTTTTCCATATGCATGCCTGATGCCTGCAGGGGCCAGAAGAGGGTGTCAGGTCTTCTGGAACTAGAGTTAAGAGTTGACTGTGAGCCTCCACATGGCTTCCTCTGAAAGAGCAGTCAGTGCTTTTTAAACAGCTGAGCCATCTCTCAAGGCTCTGGAATCAAGGGTTTTGCAAGCATAATGCATTAGTTCATGCTGCTGATTCAAGTTTTCATGGTATAACAGCCCCAAATGGGTCTGACTATTGGGCTATAGGAAGGCCAGCACGCCAGGGCCAGTGGGGCACCAAGTCACAGAAAGCTTGTCCATGCAGAGGCAGGTGGTCTGGAGGAGATGAAATCACCTACCTCATTCTCACTGAGGACAGTCACACCGAGGGAGGTGAGAACAGAAACCTCAGTCTGACTGAACAAGGGGTCATAGACCCAGCAGTGGCTTCTGGGGATCTGGAGGGGAAGAGGGGGTACTTCAGGTCCAGACACACATGTACCATCTGCTAAGGGTGGGAGAGGAAGACAAAGCTCACCTGGCACTTTTCCAAAAGGAGAAGCATAAACGCAAGCTGGACCCGAGCAGTGGGGCAGGAGGCGAAGGTCCCCAGGCCATAGCACACACACTTCACATGGGAGGCGCTCGAGGCCAAGGGCTCCCCTGACCCGTTACACGGTGCGCCAAGGTGCAGCCTTCCAATGGCTTCCGTTAGGGGCTGCAGTTGCTCCAGCTGTTTCCTAAGACACTCGAAGATGGTTTCTGAAAGATCATCCTCCAAATGTGGTCACATGGCATACTGATGCCTGGAGCCAGGACTACGAAAGAAGTGCAACAGCCCTCCACACCCGGAGTGAAGCTGCCTGAGATCCGTGTCTGGGCCACTAGAGGCGGGATCCTGGACTCTACATCTCCAAACCCAAGGCTGTGTTAAAAGGTTTTCATCTAAAGCCATGTGTCTGAGATGTTTGTGCTCTTGAATGCTGATGACCTCTATAAAGACAACTGAATGGCTCGGTTCAAAACCACTGCCCACATCACATCCTGCCCTTCCTTTTAGGTTATCATCCTCAAGGAAAGAAGCTATTTGTCTTAACACTAAGCGAGCTGTTTTTGTTCAAGGATGTGGCAAAGCCATCTTTGTACAGGTGCCCCAGGTGAGGAGAGGTGCAGAAACCGTAAGTCCTTGCTGGGAAGAGAACCCTTAAAACTTTTTTGGATGGTAGCTCGATGCTACCTTTAACAAGCTCAACTCTGGGGACTTCAGCCTACAGGTGAGGCTCAACTGAGTGATTAAAGCAGGAGCCTGTGATAGATACAGTGTAAACATGGCCTGTCTCTATCTAGGGACCATGCGGAACATACAGTACTGAGAACACATCTACACTATAAAGGGAAAAGTGGGATCTGTATACAATCTAGCCATCTTGATGACTAGTAGCGCTTGCTTGCTGTCTTCTGCATGAGAGCCAAGCACTTCCCGTCTTACTTAATGCTTACAACTACACTGCAGGATAGATACACCACCACCACCACTGTAGTGGGCGGTGCCAAAGACACAGCTCTGAAGAAGCCAGCATCAGAACCAACCACAAGCAAGACCGTGAAGCAAAATGTCCTTGGATGGAGAGTCCTCTGCCCACCTTCAGGCAGCCCTACCCCCACCCCTCCGTTCCACTCCCACACCTCCCCTACTCATGCCTACTCACCTAGTGCTGAACTGCAGAAATCAGAGATCCGCAGGTCCTCCCTGTGGAGAAGACATGGGCTGCTCATCTCCCTTCTCTTTTGGGCCATCTTAGCCCTGAGCATGAGCCAGATGCATGGGAAATGGAGGACCCTTCGATGCAGAGCCAGCCCTTACTGAATGGCGTTCCCATGGCCTGGATGTAGACTGCTGGGTCCTTTTTAATAAAGGACCCCCATCAAGAGGCTCTGGTTGCCCAGGGATGGTCTGTTGTGTTCTGCCTCTTTGGCCCGGCAGAGATGCAGTTCAATAAATAACTCAGAAGTCCTCGGACTTAGCCTTTCTGATGGGAACAGCCTCTCAAGATGGGAGAGTAGTGGGAGGAATAAATGAGTTATTCAGCAGGAACTCAATAAACAGCTTTCCCACAATAAATAACTCTAAAGGGAAAGTCAAAGAGAAAGTCCAAGGGTCTGGTCTGCTCTTTATTCAAGTCAGCAGGTTTCCACAGCCTAGGGCAGAACAATCAACAGTGGATTTAAATATGCCAGAAGCTATGTTTAGGGACACAGAGAGGGGAGGAACTGCCCCCAGGCGGCCTACGCTCTTTAAGGGAAAGGAGCGCTTCACACCTTGAGGTACTTTGTGTAATCTAGGCAGTCCAGGACAAGGTTCTCTCTGCTCAGGAATGATGACCACACCCCAGGAAGGGTGYTGGGAGAAGCAGGGCACTCTGGGAGCTTCTGAAGCAGCTGAGGAAACAATGTCTCTCTGGGGTGTGCCTTGAGAGTTCAGGCCCCAGGCACCTTCAGCGCACTAATCTCGAGACCTTAAGGCCATGCTTGCTGTGGGGATGTCCCACAGATTATCCTAACCTATGCAGTGAAAAGAGTGGTCTTCTGAGCTCCACACACGCGCCGTGACACCCTCCTCCCCTGCCTAAAATAAATAAAACCAAAACCAATGAACTAAAGAAAACAGTCATCACTGGGCCAACATGAACTGTACACCTCGGCCCTGGAGCTTACCAGGTGCCAGGGAGTGCTTCACAGTCACATCACACAATCCTCTGAGCATCCCTACGTAATGCTTAAACCTCAAAGATGGCAGATGGGGGCACAGAATGGCAAGCTGCCGTAACCGCGGCGATGGGAATGGCAGCTTTATTGAGAGCTTGCTACAGTGCAACCCGAGGGGAACTCAGCCTTCCCCAGCGGGTTGGCACACCCACTTCCAGGTTAGGAGGACTGAGGCTGGAGTAGCCTCTCGACGCTGCACTCACTCGGCCTCCCGCAGGCGGCGCAGCACCGCCTCGCCGTCCGCCTCCGGCTCGGCCTGGGGCCCCTCGCCCCGCCGAGGCCGTCTCCCCGCCGCGCGCTTCCTCCGGGGAGCCACCGCGCTCCAGGGCTCCAGAACCGCCGCGACCGCCGCCATGACACTGACGTCACCAGCGCGCGCCAGCGCGACCGCCATGCCGCCGACGTCACAGCCTCGCGTCACACCGTACGTCATTGCCAAGCCCCCACAGGCGGGAGGTGGGTCCGCGCGTGATCGCAAGGAAGCTGGGCGCAGGTATCGGTGCTGTCCCGTGGATTAGACGGAGCCCGGGCTCCCAGCGGGCGGGTGGGCGTGAGACCCGCGCGATTGGGCCGCAGGGTTCCGGCTCCCGACCACCGAGGGACTTCCCTCCGTCCCCGCGCGCACCGGGACCATCCTCCTGAGTGCCGAGGAGTCCCCTCAGGGTGCCAGGGCCTCTTTAGGTCCCTACACAATCACCGACCTCATCGGGGCCTTTGAGAACTAGCTGCTAGGTTCTCCGGGAATGGAAGGGTGGGTTCCAGGAACTGAGATGCCCGGCACAGACGCCCTGTGCACGCTGTAAAACGAGGTGTGTGTGGCTTAGGTGACAGATATTTAGGCCTTTTCGGGTTCGTGGGGGATGCCCCACGGGCACTTCCTTCTTTCTAGGTGAGTTTACTTGCTTTTAAGAGAGGGTCCTGCTTTGTAGCCAAAGCTTGCCTGGAACTCAGCAATCTGCCGTCTCTACCCCCGACCCCCGCGCTAGGCTAAAAGGCTTGAGCTACCATGCCTGCCTCCCTCCCTAAGAGACTTTAACGCGCCAGGCGGTGGTGGTGCACGCCTTTAATCCCAGCACTTGGGAGGCAGAGGCAGGCGGATTTCTGAGTTCGAGGCCAG
>BDUI01000152.1:153685-164528 GCA_002335545.1 Apodemus speciosus
AGAGAGAGAGAGAGAGAGAGAGAGAGAGAGAGAGAGAGAGGCTGAGACTGAGACTTTAACGCACGATGTTTCCACAGATGGCAGATTGTGGCCATCTTAGAAGACCGTGTCCCTGAAGGAATTAACCAGAAAAGTGGGATTAGGGCTATAGATGGAAATGACCAAAGGCTTGTCAAGGGAAAAGATTAAACCGTTGTGTGTGTGTGTGTGTTTCCTCCCAGTGTTATTCACACAGTGAAATATGACTGTCAGGAGATTTCAGCCTCATGGATACTAATTTTAACACCTGTACCACCTGTTTCTGGACAGTTCCCTCGGAGGAGTGAAGGATCAGAGTAAGTGAAGCCAAGGTTCTTTCTGGCAGAGTATTCCAGGATACACTGAGTTGTCTTCTTCTGTTGGGAGTTTGAACTGGAGGACACTCTGTCAAAGTTCTCTCTTGCACTCTGAAGGACTGCACACATTCTCATTAGGCTCCCAGGTGCCAGTTCCTTAATTTAGGGACCATTTGATTTGTGTGGTTCCTAACCCAGTACCTTTTACACTCATTGTCCAGTTTCCCTTCTGCAAAGCTATTTTCTGCTGAAAAAAAAAAAAAAAAAAAAGATGGGTCTTTGAAGTATCTGCTACCCTCTCTCTTTTTATTCTGAAACCCAAGCTTTGAAGGCTGTTTTGAAATCAACTATTGAACCTTGTGGGTCACATGCATGGTCATGGGTTTCTGAAAGAATCAATTCTTTGTTTTTCCTCAGAGCTAAGATACTGGTGTGTGTGAACTGGAAACTTTGAACCCTTTGAAGGAACTCACTTGCCGGCTTTGAACTGTACACAAAGTCAGAGACCCTGTCAGAAGCTGCCTCCGCCCATCCAGCATGCTTCTCCCTGCTGTTGAGTGCCCTGAGGGGAGTTGGGACAGTGTAGATGGATGCTCCTGAAAGCAGCCCACAGGCCGTTGGGTTAACCTAGTTCACCTCCAGTCCGTTTCCTCCTGGCACAGAGATGCCACAGAGGCAGAAACGAACCTGCATGGGAGGGAAGCTGTCTTTTCATACTGACTGAAGAGTGAACAAGAGGCAGAAGCCACCTGACTTGACCACACCTGGCATCACTGGGCTGGGGCTACCAGTTGGGGACAGAGAAGCTCTTCTAGGAAGAACACCTGATGAGGAGGATGAAGCTATCAGGAGAGTAAATGGCCGCCCCCACTCCGAGAGAGACAAAGTCAGCAGCGTGGTAAGTGTCCAAGCCCGCCTGAAGCTAATTCCAGGACCATTTGAGTAAACTGGAAGCCTCAGCCGGCTAGTCTTGCTGTTCTCCTTAGCCTCATTAAGTGTGGAAGTCATTTTTTTCTCCACAGTGTATGTGATCGAACCTTGCAAGTTTTGAGCTGGATAGAGCCCAGTGGTAGAGTGTTCGCCTAGCATCCGAGAGGCCCTGGGTTTGATCCCTAGTACAGCAAAAATAAGCAAAACCCAGAACACCTTGCCAACCCCACCTCAGGCACTGCAGGCAGATGACTGGGAGGGTGTAACCAATCTTGATCATCACCTGGGTGTGTCTGTCTATGTCTGTGGAGAGGCAGGAAGGCTAAAGTTGAGGTTTGGCCAGTCTGGCTCTTCATGCTGTTACGCAATGTGTGCCTGAAACTTGGGTTCCCTCATTCACCCTCTGTAGCTTCGTCCTTCTTCATAACCTGATTCAGCAAATGCTCCTGAGAGGTGACAGTGACGGGGGTGGCTTGACCAGACTCAGCAGACCTAGCAATTGATTACATGAGCCATTCCAAATAATGCCTCGAGGTATAGTGTATGCAGAGGAGGGGTGATTTCAGAGTGTGGGGGTGGCTGGTGGTCCACAGTGGGCTTTGGAAATTCACAAATGTTTTTTGATCACCATGTAACCTGTGGCCAGTTGCATACTGAGCCTTGGAGCTTGTCTGATGATGTTGGGACAGGTTTCTGTCATGAGGAAAGTGAGGTGGGCTGCTCTGGCCTGGTCTGTGTGCTCTCAGAGAGGAGAGCACAACTAAAACCCAGTCTCTGCATACTTCACCTCGTGCAGACGGGTGATGACTACCTCAGAGCTGGAGTCTTCCCAAGCCAGCCCTGGCAGAGCTGTAGTCCCAGGATGTGGGAAGGAGGCAAAAGCAGGAGACCGTGAAGTGTGAGGTCAGCCTGGGCTATAGAAGGAGATCTGTCTGGGTCGTTAGCAAAGTACAGAAGGTACCGGGAACTCAGAAGAAAGATTCCTTTACACCGAGGAATCTGGAAAGGAGGGAAGAAGCCAGATTAAGCTGCTGGTAAGGTTTGAGAGTCCGAGAGGGGGGTAGTGCTGGAGAGATGGCTCAGCGGATAAGAGCACTGACTGCTCTTCCAGAGGTCCTGAGTTCAATTCCCAGCAGCCACATGGTGGCTCACAACCATCTGTAATAGGATCTGATGCCCTCTTCAGGTGTGTCTGAAGACAGCTACGGTGCACTTACATATAATAAATAAAAAACATTAAAAAAAAAAAAAGTCCGAGAAGAGTTTGGTGTTTTCCTGTCATCTTTCGTAGGCTTCTGACTATGAACATGCCTGTTACAGGCCCTCCACACACATCTGCTAAGTGAGTCCACGGGTTCTCATAAGGGCTGCTTCCCACCAGCATGCTCGGGAGAAGCCCAGGGGTTCACTGTGTCACCAGAACTTGGGGACACAGCAGGAAAGCACAGCTGGCTGTGTGCTTGTGCTGCTAGAGGTGAGGATTTCAAACAGCAGCCCTCGGTGGGAGATCCGGTTCCTGCTGGAGCAGCCGCCTCCTCAGGCAGTGGGCTGACGGGCTGACGGCTGTGCACAGACGATCTGCAGTGGCTTTATCTGCAGTGGCTTTATCTGCAGTGGCAGTGGCTTTCTCTGCTGCTGTGGCTGCTGGGCTCTTCCTGACAGCTGACCACCAAGCCCTCCCAGAGCCAGGAGCTAGAGAGAAAGCGTCACGAGCTTGTCGTTGTCACTAGCAGGGACCCATGGCTTTGTTCTGTTCTCTTGCCAGGTGGAACTACTTTTTCCTGTACGATGGTTCCAAGGTAAAGGGGGAAGGAGACCCCACCCGAGCCGGCATCTGCTACTTCTATCCGTCCCAGGTAAGCAGGGGCTCCTGTACACATGAGCTCTTTTACGAGGAGGGTGCTGGGGATGGCACGTGGGGCCACGCGCATGCTCTGCTCTCTCTCCCCAACCCTCTCTTTACTTATCTTTTAAGTCTTGAGACAGGTTCTCGGAGTTCTCAGCCTCCGAGGCAGCTGGGACAACAGGCCCATGCCTCCAGGCTGCACTCTTGCTGGGTCTTAAATTCCCAGGCACCTTCGGCCTCCTCTTGGCTCTCTTTGCCTTAGGAGTTTGTTTGTTTTTGTTTTGTTTTTTTGTTTTGTTTTTTTGTCTGTGTCCTGCTCCCAAGTCTTTAATCAGCTGATTTTTAAGAAGCTTTTATTCAGGGGGGCTGGATGGTTATTCAGATGGCTCAGCGGTTAGAGCACTGACTGCTCTTCCAGAGGTCCTGTGTTCAATCCTCAGCAACCACTTAGTGGCTCACAACCATCTGTAATGTGATCCGATGCCCTCTTCTGGTGTGTCTGAAGACAGCTACAGGGTACTCAGACCCATAAAATAAATAAATAAGCGTTAAAAAAAAAAGTATCTTTGTTTTTAAAAGCGCAGCTTTTCTTCAGACAGATCCTAGGGCGATTGCAAACCCCTCCGCCATGCCAGCGCCGGGGTCGGCAGCTGTGAACGCTGCAAATTCTGTGAGCCTTAAGATCCCTAGACAAGTTCTAGACACTGTTCCATTTCACCCCCTCCTCCCCCCAGTGTTTACTGTGTCGGGGTCACACCTGATGGAGTGACCCTGAGTGACGGACCTTCCCAGTGCATACAGGTGCTGCAGCCACGGACTGGCCTCTTTGACATCACCTTGGCTGGCTCCCTCTCCCACTGTCTCTTCCCCCAGCCCCTAGCCAGGACCCCAGCCACACCCACAGCCTGCTTGTTAGTCTGTGCAGAGTCTCCTGTTGGCTGACACCCCACACACACCAGCCACCCTGTCTTCCCCTTGTCTGCAGACCGCTGAGCTGCTGTGTTAGAGTGCCACACTCTGGTTTGGGACGGTCACCTCCCCGTGGTGACATCTGCTCACAGATTTCCTTTTACTTTCCATTCGCGGCAGGCTCTAGATCCCTGATGAAGCCCCGACTTGCCGTCTGTGTTCACTGTGGGCTTCTCCGGCAGCCCATCCCCTGGCGGCCGTTATGAAGGCTCGCCTCGGCAGTCCCCGGGCCCCAGCACACACTCTTCATGGCTGTTTTCCTTGCATGTTGGGCAGAGTTGGAAAGAGTATTTTGCCCTGTGACCTAGGTTGCTCTTGAGTTGTATTTTTACTTTCATGCATGTGAGTGTTCCGTCTCCATGTATGTGTGTGTCTAGAGCCCCAGGAGGGCAGAAGAGGACACCGCTTCCTGGGATTGACAGATGCTTGCAGATGGGCATGAGCTATTATGTTGGTACTGGGGAGCAAACCCCAGTGTTCTCTGCAAGAGCAGCAAGTGCTCTGAACTGATGAGCCACTTCTCTAGTCCCTGCCCTTGAATCTTGGCTCTTCTTGTGGCAGCAGGATTACAGGCATGAAGCACCAGGCCAATCTTTTCTAGCTTGTTCTGTCTTCAATCTGTCTCTGTAAAACTCTCCTGGTAACCCTGCCTCCTTCTCCCGCTCTGGACTGCTCTACTCTCTCTCTCATCTCTACTGTTCTGTTCTCCATGGACTCTACTTTATTCCTGTACTGTACTCTCTTCTCTTGCATTGTCTGTATCTCCCTTAAATCGCTTTTCTTCTCTTTTCTTATGAGTGTTGGGCATAACCTGTTCTGTCAAATCTTTCTCTGATTCGTCACTTTGTCTGCCACTCAATTAGACATCACTTCAAACATGAGTGCTTCCTTCTACAAACTAGCTTGACCTTCATTGTTTGGGATTAAAGATGTGTATTAACCGTGTGTCTGTATTCTAGCCAGAGGAATTAAAGACGTGAGCTAAGGACCTGAGCTATACCCTAACTAGAAACAGGTTCAAATACCCTGTAACATCTGCACACACAGACACACATGCGTGCACACACACACACACACGTACACACACGCATGTACACACACACACACACACACACACACACACACACACACACCTGACCAAATGGCAGAGCAGAAGCCTGAATTAAACTTATGGAGCCTGCAATGGAAGGGAAAATTAGCTTCCACATAGGTGCTATGGTGCATGTGCCCCACTCACACATGAATGCACACACACACACACACACACACACACAGGTACAGATGTAGAACAGTCTGGTAAAGTGTTGTCTGACTCTCCCACAGACCCTGTTAGACGAGCAGGAACTGCTCTGTGGCCAGCTTGCCGGAGTCGTGCGCTGCCTGTGGGACCTTTCTGGCACCCCGCCTGTGCTCATCCGTCTGCGGAACCTCAAGTTTGCCATCAGGGTGGACGGGGACTACCTGTGGGTAAGTCTGAAGGCAGAGCTGGTGTTGGAGCGTTGTGATGATATGTTCCTCCCCTGACCGCAGCTGCGCTTCAGACCTAGTGCTCTCTGGTGCAAGGGAGACCTCCGCCAGGGCCTCAGTCATGTCAGGCATGCACTCTGGCCCTTCTCCAGTGCACCTCAGATATGCCTTGCTCTGAACATGCGTGCACATAGATGTGTATACATATGCATGTATACGTATGTGGAGACCCTGTTGGTAGCATGCCTGTTTTCCTTGATGAGCTGTGTTCTGTTTTGATGGTGTCTGTTCAGGGTTAGCTTCTGTGGGTGGTGCCTTCTGTAGCCCCAGAAACTATTGCCTACTATTTTGGTCTTCAATTTAAAAATAAGCTGATTGATTTTGCTTTTAACTTTGTGTCTGTAACCCTACCTGGGTTTCTGTGGGTGGGTGGCGTGGATGGAGGTCAAGGGTGATTTTCCCTGTTTGGTTACTTAGCATCCCCGCACTGCTGCTGAGTTCCCTGAGCACCTGCTTAGGTCCTAAGTTAGTTGACCATGAGCAGGAGTAGGCTAGTGTGACTCTTGGGGTAGACAGTGTCTCTCCCAAATCCAGTCCCATACCCAGTGGCTCTGGCTAGTTTGTGAGTGTGACTGGGAGTACTGGGTTTGGAGAGGAATCCTGGGGTGGGGGTGGGAGCATCGCTCGCTCGCTTAGAGCTGTCACCTACTGCCCTCCATCTCTGTGGCGCCTGTTAGGACAGCCCGGTTTACCACGCAGTGTCACAGCATGGCCTCAGCAGAGTGCAGCTCACAGAGCAGATGCAGCTCACAGAGCAGGTGCTGCTCACAGAGCAGGTGCAGCTCACAGAGCAGGTGCAGCTCACAGAGCAGGTGCAGCTCACAGAGCAGGTGCAGCTCACAGAGCAGGTGCAGCTCANAGCAGGTGCAGCTCACAGAGCAGGTGCAGCTCACAGAGCAGGTGCAGCTCACAGAGCAGGTGCAGCTCACAGAGCAGGTGCAGCTCACAGAGCAGATGCAGCTCACAGAGCAGATGCAGCTCACAGAGCAGGTGCAGCTCACAGAGCAGGTGCTGCTCACAGAGCAGGTGCTGCTCACAGAGCAGGTGCAGCTCACAGAGCAGGTGCTGCTCACAGAGCAGGTGCAGCTCATGGCAGGTCTAGGCAGTCCCCAGGATCTGCAGGGCACGTGTGAGCTGAGCAAGGTCTTGGAAGGAGCAGGAAGAAGCACTTCAGGTCAGCCCAGAACTGGGGGGACAGAAAGTACTTAGGATCTGTGGAGGGCGGCCTGACTGCCATGGGCTTGGCTCAGGTGAAGAAGAGTTTTAAACTAATACCTCATGTCAGCACAGGCGGCAGCAGGTTCCATCACGGCGTCTTCAGGCACAGGTGTGCTGGCCCGTTCTCTGCTCCTGCTGTTAATATCTGTGTTCCCTCACTTGCTATCTCCAACCTCCCTTAAGGATTTTCCTTGGCCAAGCGTGGTGGCCATACCTTTAATCTCAGCACTTAAAAAGTAGAGGCAGGTGGATGTTTGTGAGTTCCAAGACAGCCAGGGCTACATAGTTCAGTTCCCAGCACCCACATGGTGCCTTACAACCATATGTGACTCTAGTTCTAGTGGCTCTGACACCCTCTTCTGCCTTCAAGTACTAGGTATGTACATGGTATACAGACATGCATGCAGACAAAGCACCCATTCATTAAAAAATATGACTTACACCTCCCCACACACAAACACACACACATGCACACAGTATAGAATTTAAATTTAAGATCCTGGGCTGCCCATGACTAAGTGGGGAGGGTGCTTGCCAGCAAGCCTCATGACCTAAGTTTGACGCTTAAGATCTGTACAGTTAGAACCTACTCTTGGAAATTGTTCTCTGACCTCCACATGTGTGCTGTGACCCCCACCTTCCCAAAACGTAAAGAAATAAATCTAAGTACTCTATAGAAAACATGTAGTGTTTATCTTTCCGTTATTTTGCTTACTATACTGATTTCCACCCATTCTGCAGATGCCATGGTTTCATTATTATTTATGGGTGCATTGTGTATCACCCCTGATCTTCTGCTTCCGTCTCCCAAGTGCTTAAATGAGAGGCTTGTACCACCACACCTGGGATCACGTTCTATCAACTCCTGTCGCTGTTCATTCATTCACTTTCGAGTGTGTGTGTGTGTGTGTGTGTGTGTGTGTGTGTGTGTGTATGTGTATGTGATAGGGGTTGTGTTGGCTGTGGACTGACTGCTTCACCCTGCGAGTGCAGTAGCCCTGAGCTTGACGGCCATCCTGTCTCCCTGTGCTTCTTAACGTTGGTTCCTCTGTGTTTTTGAGTTTTCGGAGTGGCGGTCTCCCTCCTCCCTAGCTGTGCTCCTCCATGCCAGAGTTTGTTGCTATTTGTTTGTTTATTTGTTTTCTTTTTTTAAAGATTTATTTATTTTATTTATATGAGTAYACTGCAACTGTCAGACAGACCAGAAGAAGACATTGGATCTCTTTACGGATGGTTGTGAGCCACCATGTGGTTGCTGGGATTTGAACTCAGGACCTCTGGAAGARCAGTCAGTGCTCTTAACYGCTGAGCCATCTCTCYAGCCCTGTTTATTTGCTTTCAAGCTATGAGGAATGGGAGTTTTCCTCCACAATTTTTTTTCCTTTCCTAGCAGATTCGTTATTGCTACACAGATAAACAATTCTTCTGTACGTTGGTTTTGTGTCATGTTCGTTCAGTGGGTGTTTATCAAGTCTAACAGAGTCTGCTGGACTCTGCAGGGAGGCTGGACCGGAGAACCATGCCATCTGCAAGCATGGGTGACTCTGTGCCTTTGTTCTTTATTTTCTGTTGGTTGACTTTTCCTTTCTTTCTCTTACTGCTCTAGCTAAGACTCTGAGCACCAGGCTGAGGGGACATGGAGGAGTTTGCCCTCTCTCCTGCATCTGGCAGGGAGCAGCACTGCCTGACCCTCTGCTGGTCATAGCCTGTTTGAGCAGAGCTGTGCTCCTTTTAGCATGAGAGAGAGAGAGAGAGAGAGAGAGAGAGAGAGAGAGAGAGAGAGAGAGAGAGAGACTGAGAGACTGAACTTTGTTGACAGCCTTCTTTATGTCAATTAAGACATTAGTGCAGTTTCTGTCTTGGGTCTTTCCGAGTGCTGAGTTACACCTACATTTACAACCGGGACTTGTTTCTGCCTGGTGAACCAAGCTTGTACCCTAGTAGTGAAGCCCACTTGGTCCTGGCATATGATCTTCTCACTGTGTTCTTGTTTGTTTCTCAAGACAGGGCTTTCTCTGTGTAACATCCCTGGCTGTCCTGGAAGTCCCTTTGTAGACCATGCTGGCCTCAACCTCACAGAAATCCACCTGCCTCTGCCTCCCAAATGCTGGAACTAAGGGTCTGTGTCACTGTGTCCAGCTTTCATTGTGTTCCTGACTATAATTTACCAGACTTGGAAATGTCTTGTGTCTGTGTTGATGAGAGACATTGGACTTTGGTTTCTTCCCTTGCTATGCCCTTGTTTGCTTTGGATCAGGGAAATACCGGCTTTGTGTATGAGGGGTGGTGTCCACCGCTTTCTACCTCTTAAAACGGTTGAGCAGCACTCATTGCCTCATATGCAAGACAGACGGCTGCGATTGGGGGAAGCTGCCTTGGGGTGGCGTGGAGGAAACTGGTGAGCGTGAGGAGGACTGACCAGAGACTCCGCAGAGCCGACACACTGGGCGTGGGACAAGTGCAGGGGGAGGCGCTGGTCAGTATCACGTGACCTGCCAGCAACCTTTCAGTTCTTGGCTGCTCGGCTCTGACCACGGGACCTGGCACACACAGTGGTAAATGCTACATAGGGAATTGGAAGGAGATGGCGAGGGGACAAGTGTCTAACAGCTTCAAACACAAGGACTTGGCCACCTGCTGGACCCCGTGGCCTCTGGCTGGGGAAGCCAATGTACCGCTCCCTCTTAAACCCTCCAGGTGTCCTGTGCCCAGTGAGATGGACAGCCAACACTGAAACTCTGATCTAAAGTCCTTTCCTATCACACCCCCACCTTCCACCTTCCTTCTGCTTGTCTGTGCCCTCTGACCTTTGTCTGTGCCCTCTGACACTTACCTTCACATTTTATCTTGAATAATCACAAATAGGCTTTTGTTTGTGCAATGATAAACAGACTACTTCCATTTTGAATAATCACAAGTAAGCTTTTTTTTCTTTTTCTTTCCTTTTCTTTCTTTCTATCTTTCTTTCTTTCTTTTTTTTTTTTTAGATGCTAGGGTTTCTCCATTTCTTTTCTTTTTTTTTTAAAGATTTATTTATTTATTATATGTAAGTATGTAACTATCGCTGTCTTCAGACACCCTAGAAGAGGGCATCAGATCTTATTGCGGATGGTTATGAGCCACCGTGTGGTTACTGGGATTTGAACTCAGGACCTTCAGAAGAGCAGTCAGTGCTCTTAACTGCTGAGCCATCTCTCCAGCCCAAGTTTTTTTATTCGGTTGGGTCATTTAGATTGGGATTTGCTGCTGCTGTTTTAAAAATCTGTTTTTTTTTTTTTTTTTTTTTTTTTTTTTTATAACATTTCTCTTGTTAGTTACTTCTGTAAGCCAAAGGTACATTCAGCAATTCATTTTTGGCACAGTTTTAAATGAGTTCATTTTATTATAGCCAAGTAAAAGTTAAAATCCTACAATGTAAGGCTGAGGTTTCTTGCCTGGATCAATACCCAAGACTCAGAGGGCTGGCTGAATTTTGTCACACAGGAGCACACGGCCCAAACACTGGACCATACTCTACATCACGACCCACAGCTCTGCAAACAATCCAGCCTCAGCCAGACACAAATTCAAAGAACCCAGTTCCCCAAATGCCACCCTGTGCCCACCTAAGACACCGATCGATGCTCCTACTGTGAGATGGGCTGACTGTGTGCAAGGTGCCTGTTACAAAATGCACTGTCGTCATGAAGGCCACACTAGAACAGGAATTGAGCACCGAAGTCTGCAACAGGGAGCACGGGAGGGATGGGGAGCATGGGAGGCATGGGGAGCACGGGAGCCACAGCTTCTGAAGATCAAAGCATCCCAAGGCCGTGAAGCTTTCTGTTAGGATAGCCCTTCAGGCTGCTGTGTGGGAGCCTAGCCTGAGAGACAGGCCGGCCCAGGATCCCTCTGCCCCTCTGAGAAGCTCAGCCCTCTGTCCCCTGGTGCCTCTGCCCTCTGCATTGTCAGATAGCATCGTCATTCTTTGTGACTGACTCAGCTTCAGCTCCAGTCTGCTACCTGGGACGTGGCAGCC